>JAXMNL010002009.1:1739-13503 GCA_035128595.1 Eptatretus atami
ATTGTACTGGTTTATCCAAACATCTTTGGTCTTTCGTTGTAAAACAACACCAGCTTTATTTGTCAGTTTTGCATATGCGAGTTCAAATGACTCTTGTGTTATGTCAATCTTTGTGAAAAGCTCATCAATTGTTTCAAAGTGTTGTTCACCATCTGCAAATGCATTCCATATTTTCTCCAAAACATCTTTAGCATCCTTGCATCTTGGTACTACATGGCTCTGTTTCTACCAATGATTCATAGAAAATTTATCCGATGGATTTATGTCGCCAGAAGGTAATTCGACTGCAAATACAAAGAAAGTTAGATTATTACACAATATTCAATAATTTACATGCATTTGAGATTCTAAACCCAGGATCTATATTTATGTTGTTTGTATACTATGGTTAGTGACCTCATGTCACACCACCACTATTTGTGTCTGTATTGTGGGTTGGGAACAAACGCATATTTGTTTGTGAGATTGTATTCAGTTTCAACCGTTTACTTTTATTATTATTATTTATGACGTAATGCATTTCGATGAAACCGGTGTTAGCCAGCATGTTCACAATTATGATTCATAACCACTAAATACCTCAGTATATATGATAATATTATAATGAATCAGCCAGAACTGGTGACAATCTATATGTTCACCCATGTTTGCATGAAGTTTATTACAGCTCTGATGATAACCCAGAGTTATAATAGTTACCATATAAATGTTATTAAAATGTGAAATTGAATAGGGTTGAACTATCCTGTTACACACCATATAATCAATTGCACTTCAATGTATAGGTTTAGATATAAAAACTCCATTTGCATCGCCACAATTATGTATCGTAAAGGCAGATAAATTGGCAGCAATGTTAGCGATTGGCACACACACTTTTATCAATATTATTTCAGACGTCACAGTGAACGGCGAGGTTAATGCAGAGTATCAGCTGTTAACAATAGTACGGTACACAATGATAGTTCCTCTGCATTAAGTACACAATATCACACCCATAACCCACTGGTATATAATTACTGATAACTGAAAGTACGAAATACTGATATTAGCGACGGTTACGATGACAAATCCCACCACCCGCTCACTTGTACATGTATCAAGCAACAACGAGCATCAGGCATACAACCTGAAGGGGTTCTTTTTCCCCCCAACTTTTTACTTTAATCAAACAGGTTTGCTGTGACCAAGTATGCTCACAAACATAATGGACGGGAGGTTCCACATATCACACACAGGCCTGTGACCATTTTTTACATGTAACACGTTTGAAAATATCTGCTTGCAATGTTTTGCGACGAACATATCACCCACCTGATTTGCAGTATGTTAAGTTATTCATACTGCTGAAGACTAACAATATCAAACTCAGTCACCCAGATATCCTCGCTGAACATGCAGAATATCTGATCAGTGTAGCAGCAAAGTTAGGAACAATTCACATCACGACACCTTGGATTATAGTATATTTTAAGGGCTGCTATGAGACAATTGCGTCTATCCAGCACCAATGAACTCGCATAATGTTAGCGTGTAGAAATTATCCACATGTCAATATATATACAAACATACTCAAACATACTGCACGTCCACCTAACTTTGCAACTTTGCAGTTAAAAACTATCTAGGATCTTTTGTTTGATTCATCTTTGTGTGTGACATTGTAATCCTTCATGTAGCGCTAACTACTTCTCTATTCTATACAGCTTGGTAGAGAAGGGCCACCACAGATTTCATGGTCGCATTGTAGTAAGTCCACTCTGTCAGATGTGACATCCCTTTGTACCATGTCCAGAAGAGAGCCACCACATGATCTTGGATTTTCACATGTTGCTTTGAACCTCAATCAAATTTGTTTCTGGATTGTGGTGAGGGCAAGTGGTGAGAAGATTGCGATTAAGTCTCCACTATTATGCGTTTTCTGTGCAGAGAGTGACTGGGCAATGTGTCAGAAGGCTTTTCAAACTCATGCACAGGTGACTGTGGTCTTAATAATAGTGACCACCCAAAAGGCTTTGATGTTTGTGCTTAATGACAAGGCATTGTAGATCAAAGGTGGAATCATCTTCGGCACTTTGTTCATGCCTGCACAGAAGAACTGACATAGGTCACACACCACCATGGGCATTCCTAAATGTGCCACTTGCACTGGATCCTTCTGATGCGCATCTGTCCTGCAGAAGTCTGTCCTAAACACTTTGCTTAGCATCATCAGTGTTCTGTAACATTGGCGTACTCTTGTAATTGGACATTGGTTCGGGATCGTTGAAACGACACTGCCTTTCCTGTCTTCGATAAGCTGAGTGAGTGTGCCTTGGAGTTTGACACTAAGTCATGGGAGCTTGTCATTCTCAGCTATGGGCAGCACAAGTCACATCTTTGTCCATGAAGCATCGCAAGTGATCTCTACCTCCTCATGGTTGGAGCTCCATCCACCCATACACGCAGTACGTTGGAACCCCGCCGTTAAATTCGATTCGATTACATGAGTTGTCTACTTGCCCTAGCGGTTCCACGCACTCGAATAAGTCCGGAACACGCATTGCAGTCTTGTCAATGTCTGGCTGCTTGACAGGGTTGATGCCAGCAGCTTGCATTTGCTCACACTCATGTTGTTTATTTCACACTCTGTCGTGTGTGTACCCGTTGCTTGAATATTGTCTGACAATGTATACAAGCCAACCGTAAATCGCTGCAGACAATATCAGACCATAGAATAATCCAAAATGTTTTAACAGCAGCAAGAGTTTGTATATGAACAGTTTGCCAGGAGGGGGAGCACGACTGTCTGCAGGAGTTATATGCTTTGTCATACGTGATATGCTCTTCATCCTATCCGTCTTTTAACAGACCAGCTGTCACCTGTTCTCCTCCTGTTTTGTAGCTTCACGTAACGGTAGAGCAAGAAACATTGTCCATGACGTGCTTTGTACTCTGTGACATATTTGAGCAAAGAAGAGGTACTCAACATTTTGGCAAAATCCTTGGGTCCTTGTTCAGCAATCTGTATTAACTATTTCCTTAGACAGTTTTACAACTCTGTCTACTTTGAATCGAATTTCCCCCTTGAGTAAACAATGTTGTGAAGTGCTTGCTCTTCATTCACATGTCGTCCATCCATCATGTACTATTGGTCTCGGCCTTCACCGGACGATCTGTAGTACTTTCCGAGGATAAGGCGATCAGAAGCACACCACAGTATCAAATCCACTCACCAAACGTGAATGGATTTCTTCTTCAGACTCTGATCGCTTGTCAACCTTCCAAGTCCATTTGTGTGACCTTCAGCTTGATAATTCTCTTTTTTGGACGTCATTCTTGTTTCTCATTTTGTTGCCCATTCTTTCTTGCTCACTCGTTGGTTCAGATACCTGCATTGTCCCTTGGCATGTATCCTCATTACTTTGCCAGCTGTTTCCCCATATCTCAGTCTATCTGCATCTTCTGTCCTGTTCCCAAGCATCATTCTTGCTGTTCCTTTGTAATTTATTGAGGATTGCAGCTTTTGAGAGCATTCTTTGACCATAGACGATTCTGATAAGACACTAGATTGTACTTCAGCTTCCTTCATTTCAATGGATGTGATTCCGCTTTGGGAGAGAGATGTTCTTGGAGGCTGCGCATACGCTCTCTACTCTTACTGCTCATTAACAACACCTCCTTTATGCCGCGCTTCCCTCGAGTAGGCAAGAAGTTTCCATGAAAGATATTCTGTTTGCCATAGCGTGGCTCAGGATGAGGAGACTGCAACTCTTCTGTACATTGTTGACATGTAATTTGTTGGGAAACACATGAGGATCTGCCCTTTTTTTCATGGTAGTTATTACATGTCTGCATATCACTCCATCCCAGCTGCAAGTACCAACCTGCTGGCATTGAGCCAGAAAGATTGACTTTGCAGTTATATGACCTGCTGTGAAGCGAAATAGCTGATTCTTCACCATTGTCGATGGCAACATGTGCCTTTGTATAGATACGGTGCGCACATCTCGGATGAATGATGCAAGTTCCTCTATCTTCAGTAGTTGCGAGATGCGGATGACGCTTATATTTTACGAACTTGCCCTCTCTCTCATGGCACTTGGAAGGTATTTTAGGAGGTCTAGGTGCTGTCTATAATTAGTGCTACAGTATTTCCAGAAAAAACTAAGCTCGATTTCTTCTCCCCTCCCTCTCTGTCTCTCTCGCCAACTTCCGACTTGCGCTCACACACACAAACACACACACACACACACACGCTCCACACAACACAACGCTCACACAACTACACAAGCGGCATTTAACCTACGCCCTAGCACTACTATAATGGCACTAGTACTATTGAAGCACGCACACACACTGCAAAGACGTATTTTTTACCAACATGTGTTGGAATTACAGTCGAATGAGATTACTTATTGTATTGGAAAGTAGAAGAAAGGGAAAGCTACACCAGAACTACGTTACGCTTCTGACACAATGTAATCAGCAGTACGGTCAATCAAATGACACGCACGCCGCTAATCGTTTGACACACCCAAAAAGATCTAATAGCCGATTATATCGGTTTATGCACACAAACCACCGTCTCGCTACATACCACAAACGTGATATTGCATTTACACAGATTCGCACGCGGCAGCAATAAGCAACCAGGTTTGTGTCAAAGCACCCAATGCTCGCCGTTTATACATTTAATCGTTTTTCATACGTCTAATAATAATATTTTTTATTAATCTCTAACAATTTTTTTGGGGGGGGGTTGGAAATCGACTTAAAACATGTAGAATGCAAAAAAAATTTTTTTTTACTCTAACATTTTTTTGGGAGGGGAACCCAATGTCCAAAATCTGATGCATTGATCCTTGGACTCATACTAACCCCCCACCAAGTATTCGTCGAAATCCAATATCACTTAAAAATAACGATAGAAATGCAAAAAAAAAAATTTTTTCGTCTAACAATTTTTTTTTGGAAGGGGGTTGGAAATCTACTAAACATTAAAATCAATAAAAAAAATCTAAATTTTGTTCGAAAAAAAGTTGCAAAATGATTTTTCTTCTAACAATTTTTTTTGGGGGGGGGTTGAAATCACTTAAAACATGTAGAAATGCAAAAAAAAAAAAAAAATTCTTCTAACAATTGTTTTGGGGGGTGGGACCAAGTCCAAAATCAATAGTCATTGTTCCTTGGACCATACCTAACCCCCCCCACCAAGTTTCTCGAACCGTCGAGGAGTTTTCCGTATACAAAAATTTAACATTTTCATCGCCACGCTACGCTCACGCCGATGTACGCTTATGCCTCCTCTTTCGTTCAAACAGCGACTTAAAAATGAAATAATAAGTTGCTACCTATGAAGACTCCAAAGTGGACTTCGTATGGTGTGTTGTCTTATAAATCTCTTCATCATCTGAATGTCCAATCCGATCAAGAATTCACTGGTGGACGTGCAGTATCGTCAGTGGTCAGTCGTGTCTAGTATATTTTCCGTAGCCACGTTTTGAGGCGGCGAAAGTGGCAAACGACGCTTCAGAGGAAGCGCGGAACAGTAGACAACAGGCAAAGTTCAATAAACTTTTCAAACTCTTCACTTAACTCTCTTGTTTGGGGGCAGTTGTGCTTGACGAATCCAAGCAACATTTGAGCGGAACTTGATCCTTTTCTTGGAGAGTGACCCAGCAATGTGATCTGATTGCAGACAGATTTGTCAATCTGATCAGGTGAGCGGGAGGAGCGGTGCAAGCAGTATCTCATATCAACCCTGATGCTATAGTCTCCATTGCAGCACTGCATCCTTCTTGTCAATCGGCGATCCAGCGTCGGTTGTCACAAGATCCAAGCCTATAGAACTCACGCCGCCACTGCTTCTCCGACATCAGTCACTAATGACCTCGGTCTCCTCTTTTCCCTTAAACGGCTGGGGTTCTGTTTGTTTCTGGAGAAGGGGAATTTGAAAGATTGTTTTCTTTCTGCACAAGCGGTCACTTTTGGAATCACTCTCATGGACAAATCATCTCTCTCAAGTGCTGCATTGCGCCCTCTAGCACACTCACACACTCCGGTGCCCCCCTCGCGCTTGCCTTCTCACTTGGAGATTCTGGCTCGGTCTCAGCACGGTCCAAAAAGAGCCTCACAGCTCAAAAGGCCAAAGCATGTTCTGGCTTTTTGGCTTGTTTGAGTTATGACCAGTATATTTCCCAGTATCTCCCCTGAACGTCTGTCTTGCTCCGCATTCTTCAGTGCTCTCCAAAAGGGCGTATATGAGGAGCAAACCGTAAATGGCCCTTTGCGTACGATCCAATCGAGTCGGGCGATAATGACAAACCAATTGCAGACCACCTCATCATCACTAAACATAGACGTTGAACACCTCTTACGCTTATTGACAACTTCCCATCACCAACCTAAACCACGCCCGTACAAAGTTTAACGTGTTCTGCAACAAGACGAACTCCCTCGCCACTTATCTGTAATGCCAAATCTGGGTACTGCAGGCCCACGTTAGAGTGCATCACACTGTTCTTTCGTTTTGCTTGCACGCCTGAGATGCAAACCCGACCATAATTAGGAGCGCGCCATCGAAGCAAACCCTTTCTGACGCTCCTCCAGTTGGCATAAATTGAAGCGCACAAAAACATCCTAATCAGAAAAGTGGTTCTCAGTGAGTCAGGGCGCACTTTAAAACCCGAGAAAACATTCACTGCCTCGAGTTTTGAAATTCACATCTTGGAGACAGATAGAAATTGCTCATACTTACATCGCGTTGTTCTCATCTGCAGTTAGACCATAGAAATTTGCTCTCTCGCTTCGGAACCACGATTCTCTTTGAACAGCATGAGCAAATAATTCCAGTAATTTCGTTTTGAATTCGTTCGTCAAGACATCCAGTTGTCTCTTCGCTGGAACCACTCGTCGGGCTGCATTGGCAATGCATATGTCCCACTTCATCATAGTTCCAAAGCATCTCCATCTCGACTTGTTATGGTCTCTAACGGAAGGCCCTTCACTGCCGAGAATTTATCGATCTGAATATCAGTCTAAGACTGTTCTGGCCTGGTTTTTTTGCTTCTTTCTCAATAATTCCCACAGTAGAAAATTAATGGGACAGTTGTTTGTTGAGCAAAGCAGCATTCTCACTATCTGAACGTATGTTCAAGAAACTCTGTGCTGGCTAAAAACTTTGGGTGCTTTAATGCCGTTTACAAAAGCCTCCGACTGTGAAATAACTTGTCTTCTATCGTGACTGTCTTAATCCCTTCTCATATGGCTTCGCAGCAGGAGAAGCAAAGAACGTGTAGCTTTCCGTTGACCGTGCAAACCCATCTTCCACTCGGTAAACCACTTTTCTGAAACGAACCGCTCGAAGTCTCATGTACCAATTTTCCTCCCAGGAAAACCATTCTGGTCAGACACGGCTCCGTCAAATCCTAGTACGTGGAACACCTGCTGTGTTTCCTCCTTGTGTGGCTATCTCGTGTGTTAGCCACTCAACTCCACGAGCTCCTACCACTGTCTGCAGTCTGCTGCACGTGCTAACAGCCTGGTGTCGCGTCGGTGAGGTGGCAAAAGAGAAGAATGTGCTGCATCAGCAGCATCAGCACCTTCTGACTCGGTCCTGAGTTTAGCCTTTTTGTCGCCTATTAAAAAAATCTGAAATGCGTTTTTGCCCATGTTGTCCGTGTTGTGGTGTCCTTTCTCTCTCCCCGCGAACGTCTACACTCGATGTTCCGCATCATTTTTGCTATGTTTCGATCGTCTGAAACCCAACCCGTGAGCAAGATCTCCCAGCTTGATCACTAAAAACTAACAAACACATTTTTTAACTTATTTTCTCCCAAAGCAAATTATTTATTATATCTTTTAATAGATAATATATTATATAAAAAAAGACATTTCTTTGCAGCAGAAGTGCTTGCTCCTTCTGCCCGCAGCTAGGTGCGGCCAGCGCCCTTAGCACCCCCCTTCCCGCAACCTGTAGCTGCGAGTTCAATGGAAATTGACCCTTACCACACCACGTTTGTTCCTCTGATCTTTCCGGAGGACTATCGGAGTTGTTGACTGTTAATGATGGTGTAATGAATTTTTCTTTTCGCAAACTTGTCCCCTACGTTGGATTGTCAATACAACTTAAACGACTGAAGAAAGAAACACCAGTAGTTGTTAACGAGACACCGATACCAAAACACCATACCCAATCCATCGATATATATCATGTTCTTTTATCAAACATGACACGTGCATCCACAGCTAGTGTGACTCTTCTTTGCTCGATTTGTGTGAAACACTTTGATGTACTGGTTGCTGTTTTACCAGTTTTCCAGATTTGCACTCTAAGAAGTCTTCTGCATCAATAGAAACAGTGTCACAGCAGGATGAAATGAAGTTATCCACATTATACTTGTTCTTTACTGTTCATATTGTGGCAAAATGTCATTGCATTCATCATGTTTCTGTCTCAATCTCTACAGTTCAGCAAAAGAAATATCAGCCCAAAGGTTTACAACAACATTTTTCTGCAACGGTAGAGCGATCCTTTCCAGAGTAGAAGCTGACGAAGTCACCAACAGCATGATTGAAACAATCCCAAATGGAGAAAAAATCCTGACATTGTTGATCTTCCAGTCTCTCCAATCTTATATATGCCAAAAAAGCTTGATTTCCACCATGGAAATCTCATCAATGATAAAATCCTGCAAAACTGCTTAACTTTTGTCGAAGGGAGTTGATTTTTCTCGCCAAGAGGCTGGTATTAATTGGCTCTCTACAGCGATACAGAATTGCTGTGTATTAGTGGCTGCATGATGTTCAATGCTGCAACACCAGTAGAGCAGTTAGTAAACACACACATCATCAGATTGGCAAAATGTCCGAGCAAGAATTCTGGTTGCCTCGTTATAAATGCAATGTTTTGATTTCAAGTGACATCTTACCTGCACCAGCACCATCAGTAACACACACATGAAATGTTTCAAGGGCATTCCCCATTACTTTTTATTCAGACATCCCACGTTCTTTACCTTGAAATAAAATTCTCCTGTTTCATTCAATGACCCTCCTGAGAGTTTGAGCCTCATCGTAAATATAACACATCGACGAAATTTCAATGTAAATGTCTCTCGTTCACGTTAATAATCAGGATATCAGCATCATCTTGCGACTGTGTTGTCATCTTTCGCACATTTAACGGCTCACCCTTTCTACTCGTTTCTGGACATATCTGAGCCAAGTGACCAAGCTTTTTCAAGGCAACTCCTCTGCTCTATCAATTTCAACAGCTGGCCTTTTCAAGCAGTGTTTTGTTCCTTTAACATGTTCTGACGAATTGTTCAGCGTGTGGCTGCCACATTTCCACATCTCCATCTTCGTAGAAGTTTTGGTAAGTTTCAAAGCCATCAGTATTCAAGGCTGACCATTTACACCGGAGGTGAAAAAGCTGCAAATATACTCTGTCGTACTTCTTCAGGTTCTTTCGTGGGTGAAATCTTGCATATCTGATCACTGCTTGATCTGTCGGGACTGTTTCTGCACGTACCCAATCCATTTTGTAGCTCATGCACCTGGACTTTGACTGTTTTCCACTTTTAACATTACGCATCTTGTGATTTGTACACAACTCTGAACTCATGAACAGAAAGTGCAAGACAAACCATCTTCCAAAACTCTGTATTGTCCGTTCTTGTATCTATCACGTTGGCTCGTCATTCATATATCGTCAACATTCAAGCGCCACCTTTGCTTTTTTCTGCAGGAAGTGAAGGGTAGACTTATTTTGACAATATCATCTCGTGGGAACAAATTGCACTTTTCTGGGATGATTCTTTCAGTCTTAGGTGCACACTCGGTAGACAGCTTCTGTGGCCTAACTGCTCCATGTGAAATAGACACTAACGTTTTCATGGCTTGTTTGCATTTTTTCATTCCATTCAGTGCTCTTTTCGAACATGATTCACAATAACCCCATTTCCCTTCTGTCTTTGATACTGTAGGAAAAAATTGATTGTAGAAATAGCAGAATACTTGAATATGCATCACAACATACTGGATAATCCATATTTGCATTCCAGCAGTGAAGGAGGTACTCGAAAAGTACAATGTGATTTGTCCACAAATTGGACCGCTAATAACCTTTGTGAGCAAACCGTATCTTTTCAGTGAACCCTGATCATTTGATCATTGTATCCACATCTTTGTACCAACATTGAGCTTCTGCACATTAAGACACATTATTGTGTGGTCCGGTCGGTGGTGAGGACCACCGCTTAGACGGAGCAGTTGGCCATCTCCCACAACACCGAAGTTGAAGTCGCACTTCCGGACAACTCCGGATCGAGGTGTTTAGGACCATGACGCCAATATTTCGACCTTTGCGGTTACGGTCTTTGTCTGATTCCAATTACCTAATAGCCACCTGTCTAGCTACCGGGTAATACCACACCTCGGCCGCTTTCTCCGAACGTAGGTCCCGTAACACGACTCCTAAAGCGTCCGGCCGTAAACGACGGAAAATTACCAAAGCCACGCCATCCAAATGACAATTTACTGCACAATCTCTTCCAATTCTCAAGGCCGCCGAACCATACTAGCCAATGATAGAAACGACAGGGCAACAAGCTGGACATTTAACAGGTTTATTTACAATAATCGGGAAGGAACACAGACGCAGACTTAATCACGAATATGCCAGGAAAATGTATACAATTGTGATCACTTAAACAGTTCTACTTTAACTAAACGCCACAGACAGGCACACACACACACCAAAAGAAATGGACCTCGTGAGTCTTTATTCGGCCCTTTCACCGAGGAGATAGTTCCAGTCTGGGTCAGATCAGGCGGTACCTGAGCCACCCTCTTCTTGGTTCACCATCCAACCCACCCACGGTGGGACTTCAACCCGACGACCCGGAAATCCAACAACCCCCATCCTGGCTTGCAAACGACGATACGAGCACCACGTTCCTCGGCTTGCACACCACCCCACCATGAGGAACCCTGAAAAACGCAGACCAAGACCAAAAGAGCGCAACGACGACTGCAGACCAAGAGCAAAGGGCAAAAGGCAAAGATCCCTCCGACCCCCACAGACACCTATTCTATCCTCAACCCCCCCTCCCCAGTGCGATGGATGATCCGCTGTAAGGGTAACTCCGCCTCCGATTGCGTCCAGCGGCGTCGGCGATCGTGTCCTCCGCCATTGATGACAGAGCATCCCATCTCCGCTGGGGCGGGGTTGCCCTATGTAATCATCTCCCCCCATTGACGAGTTGGAACCCCATCTGCTGGCGGAGTCGGCCCTGAGGCGAAGGCTCGCCCACGTCCTTAGTCTTGAAAACACGTGTTATGGCGCCGTGTGTATGGAGGAAAGCTTGTGGCAAGCGCTTGTCGCCTGCAAGTGGGAGGTGAGTGAAGCGAGGTTTGTTGTTAGAAAACTAAAGAACTCACAGCGCACATACACTTAATCACCCCATGAAAACATAGGACGACCCTAAACTATAAACAATACTTATCGGAATAACCCTAAACTTTGGTCAACTGATGTGTGAATGCGAATCGCTTTCCATGTTTCGTAACATGTACGGTCCATGTACCACCACGTGTGTGTCCTTTGGAAGCTTGCAGTAATTTTTGCAAAGGGATATATGTTAAAGCGATCAATGTTGCTCCCCAGAGAGTTGAGGACCACTTACTTCTTCATGGAATGGGCGCCAAGTGTAGATTGTTTGCAGCAGCTTCACGCATTTTACCAGATGATGCTTCGTGACATGTGAAACAAATCCAGAGT
>JAXMNL010002010.1:0-14873 GCA_035128595.1 Eptatretus atami
TGACAACCCGCCCGTCCCACGATCATTCCTGGCCTACGATGCCATGTTTGTGTTGCTGGACGAACGACAGAAAGCAGCCATTTGCCAGAATTACCGAGCGAACACGTGAAGCACTCATAAAATGTCAACAACAATTATCACCTCAATGTTCAGCCCGATATGAAAAAGAACCAGTTGGCGTCTCTAGAGCTGCTGAACGGGGTGTCAACCGTCGATGGAAAAAGGTGGGTGTCGAGCCTCCGTTGGGCTAACGGCTATCTCACGTGCATGAATGTGTCTATCGTAAAGAGAAATAGGAGCTTTCCATAAGAGAGGGAATCTATTCTTTACCATTCTCAATCAACGCATCACATTGAGAATCCCACCAGACATGGGGACAGGTCTATCCTGGACATGCATTGAGGGAAATAACTGTCTGAGGACCGAGATGTTTGTACTCATTCGGCGGATCGGATTCTGAAATCCGCAACAATATTATATATAATACTTATTTGGGGTGAGGCATCAATATGTGTGCCATTTGGGAAATAATATATGATGATTATTATTATAGTTACTACTACTACTACTACTACTTTAATGACCCAATTATTCCCAACTCCTTGATGGGTCAGCCATGGAATGCTTTTGGCCCAAGTCTTTAACAAACTGGCTTGCCAGGCCTGACTGAAAGTGGTACGAATTTGTATTTTGTGCAGGGTGCCAGTTGATAACTCACCGACTCTTCATGAAAGACACTGTGGGATGTTTAACACCCACCAACTAATATCGGTAGACATATCACCTAACTTAATGTCCATCTGAACATACACATTGATGCATCGTCCTGCCCTTGAAACACCATGAGGATGACGGTTTATAGGTGGGTTGGAATTTAAACCCAACCGAGACAACTCAAAGGCGAATGTGTATACCACTAAGTGATCCTCACAGCCCATTATTATTTTCATTGTTATGCATTATTTTTGTGCTGTCAAAAATATTCACTTGCACAGATTTATTTTCATTTTCCTTAACACCTGCTCAGTGTTTCTGAAGCTGTTACTGAATAGGATATTTTCCATCTAAAAACAATCTATACTGATCATTAAACCTTCATCATCAGAAACGAATAGCATATTGATTGGATGTGAACACCACATACTGATTGCAGAAATTGTGTTTTTGTGCGCAGAGCAAGAAAGCGAGTCAGAATGAGTGACTCCAACCCTTACAACTCATCATTATATGACTCAAAGTAAGACTCGTTCAATTTGCTCAATCTCAAAATGCATAATGTGATTAAACTAACCTTGCCTGAGGTTATGATAATGTGCATGAAAACCACATTGAGTTTGTGCCATCTGGTTTGCAGCAACATCTATAACACAAGCCAGAATGGAGACGGCCAGAAATTGAGTGCCAAGCAACTCTACGGTATGGACAGAGATTTGGTCAACTCACTTATCATTACGCATGATGATGTTTCACTCATTTGTCAATGTTGCTTCTCATATTTTTTACTTATTTATCTTTGCACCATGATTCCGATGTTCTTTTTTACTTTTATTTCGGCTTAATTTATTTTTCTTCTGTCATTTCCTCACGTATGAAATATTTCTTTGCTTTTTTTTTTTTTTTCACTTTTATTTTTTTTTTATATAGTATTAAAAACGGTTTTTTTTATTTGTTATATCATAATATAGAACTTTTTATGACATTATCATGCTTTCCTTATCCATAATTTCTTTTATTTTTTGCTACAAGCTAATGTAACATTTCAGAACGCTTCGAAACTTTTTTGTACATTTTTTTTTTTTTTTATTACCATACGATATGTTTTTATCGTGTTTTTTAGTCGCCTTTTTTCCTAAACCTTTTTATGTTTTTTTTTTTTTTTTTCCCAACGATTTTTCTTAGTCTACCTTTTTTATTTTTATTTTTATCATTTTTTTTTTTTTTTTTATTGCCTCGCTTTTTTTTCATTTATTTATAATTTTCCAAGCTACGATATTTATTTTTTCATATTTGTTCCGCTTAATATAATAATGTCTACTGTTTTTTACTTTTTTTTTTTCCTAAAACATTTACTTTTGTATTTTTTTTTTTTTGTTTCGTTTTCTTCTATCTGTTTTATTGAACTTTTTTATTTTTTTATTTTTTTTTTTTTTTTATTTTTTTTTTTTTTTTTTAGCTATGTTTTTCTTGTTTTTTTATTTCTTTTGCCGATTTTTTATTTTTTTTTTGTTTTTTTTTTATTTTTTTTTTTTTTCTTTTTTTTTTTTTTTTTTTTTTTTTTTTTTTTTCTTTTTTATTATTTTATTTTTTTGATTGTGAACATTACTTTTCGTTTTATGTTATAGCTATGCTTTGCTTTCCTGCTTACTTTATTTTATTCAAAAACGTTATTTTTTTTCTTCAATTTATTTTGCCTTTTAGAAATTAATTCTGTTGTACTTTTTATTTTTTATTTTTTTTATTTTGCGCATTATGTTACTTCTTTTCTATCGTTGTTTCGCATCTTCTTTATTGTTTAGTTTAACATACATTTCTTTTTTTTGATTAACGTTTGTGCAACGTATTTTTCGCCATTTTATACGCAAATCCATCACTGCCTTTTTATTTTTCTTCTTATCAACTTTATGTTTTTTCTTTTTTTTCATGCGATCTCAGTTTTATTATTTATTTTTTTTCGTTATAGTTTTTTACGAACGTCGTGCCAGTTTTTTTTTTTATTTTTATCTGTCTCAAACGCTTTATTTTTTTACGCCGATATCGTGTATTTTTGCGCTAAAAATTTCTCGAAGCACTGCAAATATTTTTTTGCTTCGCTTTTTTTTTCTTTTTACAACCAAAATTTTTTTATTTTTTATTTCCTTTTTTACAACGCTTTTTTTTAATCTTTACCATTTTTTTTTTATCGCCTAATTATCATTCTCTTTTTTTTATAGGTCCTTCTATAGTGCTTTTTCAGCGGCACCTAACGTACACCAAAATTCTTCTTTTTTTACCCATTTATATCGCTATTCGATCGTGGCTGTGCCTATTTTTTTCGTTTTTTGTAGATTTATCACAATTGTTTTTATTTTCATTTATAATTCGTTGCTTCTTTATACGCTGCTATAAATCGTTTCATTTATTTGTTTTTTTTTTTGTGACAGCTCCCTTTTTAATTTCTTTTTTCTTTTCTTTCTTTTTCTTTTTTTAACATGTTTTCGCTTATTTTATTAGTCCGTTTTTTTTTTCTGATTTTTCTCTATAGAGCTAACGACACTTTCGCTTTTATTATAATCGTTCTAATATTCCATTATTAAAGTCATTTCTACCCCTAACTTTTTTTAGTTATTTCTCAATACTAATGGTTTTCCGTCTTTTTGTTTTTTAATAAAGCTAGACTTTAGTCTTTTTTTTTTTTTTTATTAGAGTATTTTTTATTTTTAGTTACTTTTATTTTTTTTTTTTTTTTTTTTCATACTTTTTTTAAATTTTTTAATTCATTCACATTTTCGCCGACCTTTGCCTAAGGTTTATGTATTCATGACTGAGTCTAATCTTCCCTTTTTCCTCCATGCTATATTACTCAGCGGCCCATGCTATGTTATTTATGAGTTGTATTCTGAATATTCTTCTATCCGTTTATCTCCAAGGATCCCAAGCTCATCCACCTTATATCCACTAAGTCTCTCATCTTTCGACCTAGAGCCTCTGTTATATCAGTACCATACTGTATTTTTTATTATTTACATTTTGCTTTATAATGCCTCTTTTTTTATTTTTTTTTTTATTTCTTTTTTTTTTTTTTTTTTTTTTTTTTTTTTTTTCTTTTTTTTTTTTTTTTTTATTTTTCGTACTCTTTTATTTATTTTAAATACTGTTTTTGTTGTTCTTATAGTGCCTTCCAACTCAGTTTGTCATAGTTTTCTTTATCTAAGTTTTTTTTCTATATCTTTTTTTTTTTTCTTTACTCTTAATAACACTGAGCTGTTTAGCCATTTTTCTTTTTTTTAGATTTTAAACACCTGTGTGTTTTTTTTTCTTTTATTTGTTCGGTTGTGTGTTTTCCTCCTGCCGGTATCTTATATTTTTACTCAGCCGCTTTGCTTTTTTATGATTATGTGTTTGTTTTAGAGGGAATTTGTCTGTCCTACTTTTTTTTTTGTATATTTTTGTTTTTCATTATGACTTGAAAGATTTTAAAGTTATGGCTTTTTTTTCTCCTTCTTTTTTTTTACTGTATGATAGAAATATCCTCCGCTTGTATCTTGCTCTAACAAAGCTCTGGTTTTTTTATTTGCATGATTTCATGTTTTGCGCAATAAGCCTACGCCTTACATCTATGCCTCTTCTGTCAAAAAGATCACTAGAGAGCATTTTTTTTGCGTAAGTCTTCTAACTTTTCTGGAAGATCTTGTTATTTCCCAAACATCTATTCTTAAGATTGATGATGTGACATTGTAAAAAAATCTATTTATTCTTTTTTATATAGAGACGTGTTATATTCAATGGTTTGCTTTCAAATTTTTTATTTTTATTTTATTTTTATTTTAACCCTTTTTTCCTCTTCTTTTTACTTTCATTATTTTTATATTATTCTATTTTTGTATTTTTTGTTCTTTATCGATTAAATTTTATTTTTTTTCCATTTTTCGGATTTATTTTTCTATTATTTTGTACCCACCTCCTTTGTCTTCCCTTCCTTTTTATTTCTCTATTATTACATAAGTCGTCTCACTTTTTTTTTCTAAGAATCTTTTTTTTTCTTTTTTTTCTTTTCTTATTTTTCTTATTTCATTAACAATGTCTTAAACGTTTTTTAGGTTTATCTTTCTTTTTTTCAAACTTTACTGTCTTATGGTAATTTAATAATGCTGTTTTTCGGTTTTCTTTCGCCCATATTTTTTGCTCTTTTTATTCCCAGTTTCTGTTTTGTCAATTTGTCTTTTTTTAGTGTTTTTGTGTATTTTGGTTTTCTCGTTTTTCGCCTTTTTTTTTTTTTTTTTTTTTTCTTTTTTTTTTTTTTTTTCTTGCCTGCCCTATCGGCTTTTTATAATGACCTTTATACTTTAATTTTTCTTGTTTGAATTTATTAACTACCATTTTTGTATTTACTTTTTTTGTAGAAGCTTTTATTTTTTTTCTTCTTTTTTTTTTTAGCCTAGACCCAAAACATCTGAGATTCACAGTATGTTCCTGTACAATATCTTAGCGTTATCCATTTTTTTTTTTTATTTTTCTTTTTTCTGAGCCCATTATATATTTTTTTTTTCTCACTATGTTTTTTTTATTACGAGCCCGCAGAGCGCGCCTGTGTCCGAATTATTTTACATTTTCTATTTTTTTTCACTTTTTCGACTCTAAATTACCTTTACTCAACAAATCCCTTACTATAGCATCTATCAGCCATCTGTTGCGAGGTGTTCTTTCTTTTTTTTTATCTTTTTTCTATTATTGTTTGCTCTCTGTACTTTAAATTTTTTTTTTTTCCCAATCGCACAGATTTTTTTTTTTTTTTCTTTTTTTTCCCTATCTTGTATGTGCGGTTTCTGCCTGTTTTGTGTATTTTTTTTTTTTTTTTTTTTATTATGTTTTTATTATTTTATTTATCACATATATTTTTTTTATTACAAAGCTTTTGGGTTTTTTTCTTTTCGTTGAGATTTTCATTTATTTTTTTTTTTCTATTTCTTAGTTTAATAGTATATTTCTTATTTATTTGTCATGCATCCAAACAAAAATATAACTTACTATGCTTTTTTTTTTTTTTTTTTATTTTCTACTTGTTCGTTTTTTTTTTTTTGTACTCTTTTCTACACCAGTCATGTGCGTGATCGTATTTTTTTTTTTTTTTTATTTAACTACTTATTTCATTTTGTCCTTTCCTTTTTCTTTCTTTTTTCTCAATATATTGCAATTCAATATCTTTTTATCTATTTATTTTTACTTTATTTCTTGTCTTGCCTGGTGAATATTCTGGCTTAATGCGCCCAATTTATCATTTTTTTTTCTTCAGTATACCTTTTTTTTTTTTCTTGCCCTATTTTTATTCAATAATTCATTGCTTTTTTTGTCTTCTTTTTTTTTTTAGCTTTTATTTCTGTAATCACTCTTCAAACATGTTTTTTTTTTTCTTTTTTTAGTTTATCTTTGCCGTACACGACATAAAAATTTTCGCCCCGTTATATTTATTTTTTTATACTTGTCACATTTCGCTTTATTTTTTTTTGTATTTATCCCCTTTTTTTTTTTTTTTTTTTCTTTTATTTTTTTTTTTTTTTTTATTTTTTTTTTTTTTTTTATTTTATTCTTTTATTACTCTTCGACCCATTTTTTTATTGTCTATATACTGCTTTTTTTTTTTTATTTTTAATTTACTTTTTTTTTTTTTTTTACTCTATAACGAAGAAAAGCTTTTCTACACAATTTGGCTAAACTCTTTCTTGCTTTTAGAGCAACTCTTTTGGGTTAGGCGTTTTTTTTTTCTATTTTAAATCAAGCCATTTTGACATTTTTCGTTTTTTACATATTTTAATGGAGCGTTTATATTACGTGTGATTTTTTACACTACTTTTTTTTTTAATCCCTACCGACGCCCACTTTCTCCCCCCTGCCCCCATTTTTTCCTACCATATTACAATCACAAGCTAATTTGTTCTCGCTAATCTTTCCTGTCCATTTATCTTTTTTCGTCTTTTCCCGAAGGGCTGCACTTTATTTTTCTTAAATTTGTTTTTTTTTTTTATTTTTTTTTTTTTATATTTTATATTTTTTAAATATTCATACCGTGACTTCCTTTTTGCGCCAGTTTTTTTTTTTGCACACCTACTTTTTGCCTTTCTTTTTTTTTTTTTTCTCTCCTCTGGCTCCTGCTTACTTCCTGCTGATGCATCTCTTGTTTTATTCTTTTCTTGTACCACAATCTCTAAAAAATTTTGTGCTCCTGCAAAAAATTGTTTTAATTTTTTATTTTTTTTTATTTCTTTTTTTTATTTTTTTTTTTTTTTTTTTTTCTTTTTTTTTTTTTTCTTTTTGATTCTTTTTGTGAATGAGAGGCAAGCTTTAGCTCTTTAAAATTATTTTTTTATTTGTTTTTTATTCATTCTTCTTTTCCATCTGCCTCATTTAGTTTATTTTTCTATCTTTTTCTTTATTTGCTTTCTTTATTTCCTGACAGATTTCTGTTTAGTCATGAGTTTCTTTTTTTTGTTGTTTTTTTTTTTTGGTGTTGGTTTCCCTTGCTTCAGCTCCTTTTGAAATTTTACTAATTTCTTTATATTTTTCTGCGCTAAACTTCTTTCTTTGCCTTTTCTTTCTTTTTCAGAATACATCTAACCTACACTTCTACTCACTACTATCTTTACACTTTTTATACATCACCGACTATCATCTTTTATCTTTTTACTTTTTTTACCTTTTTACACTATCATTCACTATCCCTTACACACTTTTATCTTTATCATCTTTATCACACTTATCTACACACACACACACACGATTTCATCTACATTTCTTTCTTGTTACACTTGCCAGAATTTCTTGACATATGCTCTTTCTTTTTTTCTTTTTTTCTTTTTTTTTTTTCTTCTCAACAAAAAAGTTCTTCCTTTCAGCCTTTTCCCCTTATTTTTTTTTTTTTTTTATCTCCCCATTTAGTCCTCATCCTTCCTTCTTTTTTTTTTTTTTTCTCCTATTACTTTTTCCTAATATTTTCTCTATTTTTTCTTAACATTATTCTTTTCTTTTTTTTATTTTTTTTTTTTTTTATTTTTTTTTATTTTTCACCCTTTTTTTTAATTACTCATATCGCTCTTTCATATTCCCCCCCTTCCCCTTTTTCCTTTTTTTTTTTTATTTTTTATTTCTTTCTCATTTTTTTTTTTTTTCTTTTTTTTTTTTTTGTTTTTTATTTTTTTTTTTTTTTTTATTTTTTTATTTTTTTTTTTTTTTTCCCCATCCAAAATTCATCAACCCTCTCCTCTTCAATACAATACTACTCTAACAACTCCACCCCATTCCATAATTTCTTGTTTTTTTTATTTCCCATCTTTTTTCTTTTTTTTTTATACATCCCTCCTTTTCCTCTTTTTTTTTTCCATTTTCCTTTCCAAAAAGCAATTTTTTTTATTTAACTGTTAAATTCTTTTATTTTCCCATTTTTTCGTTTTTTTTTCCGATTATATCATAGTTTTTCTTTTTTTTTTTTCTGTATTATTTATTTTATTTTTTTTTATTGTTTTTATATTCGTTTATTTCTGTTTCTCTTTTTTTATTATTTTTCCTATCATCTATCTATATTTTCTAGTATCCCTCACAAAAACCCATTCACTAGTTCGCCTTACTGTTTCAACTCTACATATTTTAAAGAAATAATAGTCCGCTAAATCTTTTTATTTAGTTCAATATCTACGACAGATATATTCCTCCGCCTTTTATTATTTATTTATATGTTTTTTTTATTAATAGCCTCTTTTATCATTTGAGAAAGTGTTCTCTAGCGTTTCTTTTTTTTTGCGTATTCTTTTGGTAAATGCCCCTAACAGGGTTTTTTAAAGAGCTATCTTTTTTTAATTCTTTCTTTAATTATAGCTCGCAGCTTCTTCGTAGTCTTTTAAGCTTGTGTGTGTTTAGATATATTTTTTTGTTTTGAGCCGGTAGTTTTATGTTCGCTTTTTTTTTTTTTTTTTATTTGGCAACTGTTCCATTTATCCTATTATGCGAATTTTTTCTGGAATTCACAGCTATATTATTTTTCTCTATCTATTTATTTGGAATATCTTATCGCCTTTATTTTTCTTTGTTTTTCTCTTCTTCTTTTACTATCGATTTCAACCACCATTAGCTGGAGTCGTTTTCTTCAATTTCGATATGTCTCCTTCTATCTATTGAATTTGCGCAAGATCTATCCTTTGATTTGTGGTTTTTTTTTTTTTTTTCTTTTTCTGTCCCCGTTTTATTTTCTCTTTTTTTTTTTATGAAGATTCTTTTTTTTTTTTTTTTTTGGTACCACGTTTTTTTATGGTGCTTCTTGTTATCATCCCTTCAATCCCTGCGCTTTTAATCTTTTTTTCTGCCCGCCGACATTTTTCTGTCGCAAACCCCTCTCACCCCCCAATAGTTTCTTTTTTTTTTTTATTTTTATCACTTTTTATTTTTTTGTGCTTTTTTTCTGTTCTTGCTGTATCTTACACTGTAAAGATTAGGCTTTTATTTTACCTACAACTCATTAAAACATTTTTTCTTCTTTTTCTGAGTCTGTTTCCAGTCATCAGAGGATGTTTTTGTTCTGCCTATATGCAGTTTTGGAAGTTTTAGTTATTTTGGCATCCTTTTCTCCCATTTTTTTTTACTTATCTCTATTATCAATTTTTTCTTTATTTTCCTGTTGTAACTTCTTTGTTATCTTAGTTTTTTTTTTTATCATTGCTTATTTTTTGTTTATTTTTTTTTTTTCTTTATAATTTTTTTTCTTTTTTCTTTTTTTTTTTTTTTCTTTTTTCTTTTTTTTTTATTTCTTTAGTTCCATTCCCCCCTTTTTATTGAATCAGTTTTTTTCTTTTGGTGGCAGAATATATCTCTAGTTTTTTTTTTTTCTTTTTTTTTTTTTTTTTCGTTACTGTTAGATGTGTTTTTAGTCTGCTCGCTTGCCTTTTTTTCATCTTATTTTTTTTTTTTTTCTATCTTTCTTTTTTTTTTTTTTTTTTTCTTTTTTTTTATTTTTTTTTTTTTTTTTTTTTTGTCTTTATACCCTTCGCTGAATTTTCTGACAGAATCTTTTTTTCTTTTTTTTTTTTTTTTTTTTTTTTTTCTTTTTTTTTTTTTAATCCTGCCGCTTTTTTTCTGTTAACATAATCTATATGATTTATCTTTTTTTTTTCGTTTATTCATTCCATTATCATAAACCTTTTTTCTTTTGCTCTTATCCGTTTGCTTTTTTCTAGTTTAAAAAATTGCGTCTTGTTATTTTGTTGTTATTTCAGGAGGTTACGAGTTTTTTATCTTAATTGTCGTTTTATTTATTTTTTTCTTCGTTTTCTTTTTTTATTATCTCCAATTTTTTTTCTCTTTTTTTTTTTTTTTTTTTTTTAAGTGATCTCGTCACGATACTTATGATCTGCTTTTTTCTCCATATTTCTTGTGTTTTTTAGTACAATTACAAATTTACAATCAACAAGTATATGTTTAATCTGCGTATCCGTCCGTTCGTTATTTGCTTTGTCCATCTTCATTTTTATTATAATTTATGATGCTGCTTGTTTATTTTTTGCTTATGGTTTGATGTTTTTCTAATCCACCCAACAACTCCCTTTTTTTATATGTCTTTTTTTTCTTATGATTTTTTTGCTTTTTTTTCCGTAAGAGATAAAATTAATCAGTTTGTACGCTTACTTCTTGTTTATTGTTCTTTTCAACTTCTTATGTCTTGCGTATGCAGTAGCTTTTTTATAACTTTTTTTAGCCCAATTCGTTTTGTTCAATTTTTTTCTTTTTTTATTTATAATTATCGCCTTTTTCTGCCTTATTTTTTTTTTTAGTTATTATGTTCTATAATCTAGCTCTTGTTTTTTTTTATTTTTTTATGCGCAAACTCCATTGTAGCTCCTGTCATGTATCGATCTCTCCAATTTATTTCCTCTTTATTGTATAAGTTTTTTTTCTTTTTCCCGTTCTTTTCCGTTTTTTTTACTTTTTTTATAGACTATTTTTTTTGCCTTTTAATTTTTGTTTTTTTAGAATGTGAATATCTTTTTTTTTTTTATTTAATAATGGTTTTCTTCTTTTATCTTTTGTAGGTCCATTATTTTCCTTAACTATTCCTGTCTTTTTACATTCGACTTGTGTTGATCAATTTTTAATTTTTAATTTCTCTTTTTATTATTTATTATATTACCGTTTTTTTTTCGAGTTCTATATGACTGTTCCGCAATCTTCCTTTTTCTATTCTGGGACAATAGATTTATTCCATTATCAAATCGATCTCTATTTTAGTGTTATTGTCTTTCATTGCACAATGGTTATTATCTAAGGATATGTTCTTATATTCAGTATATTTCCACTGTTTTTGTTTTTTTTCCCTATGCTTTTAGTTTTCTGTCAAGTTCTTATTTATTGTCTGTTTTTTTTTGTTTGATTTCATCTTTTTTTTTTTCCCACTCAGATGTATTTCGTTTTATCTTTCTTCTTTTTATTATCCAGACTCTTTTTTTATTTTTTTTTGCTGCCCTTTTATGATTGCGCTCTCAGAGTTCCGTTTTTTGTATTCAATGTCTTTTTTCCCCTTGCAGCGGTTCCGCCGTTCTCTGGCGTTTTCTTTAAGCCGTTCTATAGACACCACTTTATATTATTTTTTTTTTTTCTGTTTACAGTTTCTCTTTATTTTGTTTTTTCTTTTACTTTTTCGAATTTGTATCTTTTGTTTCTCTCTCTTCGTTTGCTTTTTTTTTTATCGTTTTTTTTTTTTTTTTGATGTTTGTTGTTGTTTTTTTTTTTATTTTGGTTTAGTTATCTCTCTTCCTTTATCTCCCATTTTTTTCTCTCTTTATTTTTTTTTTTTATTATGTCCTCTACCCCTTCTTTTTTTTTTTTTTTTTTTTTTTTTTTTTTTTTTTTTTTTTTTATTTTCTTTTTTTTTTTTTTTTTTTTTATTTTTTTTTTTTTTTTTTTTTTCTTTTTTTTTTTTTCTTTTTTATTTTTTTTTTTTTTTTTTCTTATTTTTTCTTTTTTTTTTTTTTTTTTTTTTTTTTTTTTTTTTTTTTTATTCATTTTTTTTTTTTTTTTTTTTTTTTTTTTTTTTTTTTTTTTTTTTTTCCCCCTTTTCTATCTTTTTTTTTTTTTTTTTTTTTCTTTTTTTTTTTTCCCTTTTTTTTTTCCCTCTTTTTTTTTTTTTTTTTTTTTTCTTTATTTTATTTTTTTTTTTTTTTCTTTATTTTTTTTTTTTTTTTTTCATTTATTTACCCCTGTTTTTATTCCTACACGTGATTCTCGATATTGTTGTTTCATGTCGTTTTTTTTTTTTTTATTTTTGCCAACCATCTGAATCGTGTTTGTTTTTCTTTGTCGCTTTTTTTATTTCTAATTTGTTCGCATCAGTGCGTCTCCTAAAGTCATATCAGCCGAGCAGTTCTATTTTCTTGCCGATTATTTTTACCATATGCGTCTCCCTTTCCGTTTTCCAATGACATTTTTTAGGTATGTTGATCCGGATTTTTTTTTTTATTTGAAAAGTGTTTCTTTCTTTCTTTTGGTTCTTTTATCTATCTTTTTTTATCTTGTAGTCTTTTCTCTGCAGATGTCTTTTTTCTTGTTAAACGTTTTATTCCCATACTTTTTTTTTTGTTTTTTCTCAACCTTTATTGATATTCATTTATTTATAAGCCTAGATTCCCATCATTTCTTCTAAGTATTAGACATCGCAGGATTATTAGCGCGAAATTCCATTTTTTTTTTTTTTTTTTTTTTTTTTTTCTTTTTTTATCTTTTTTATGAGCTGTTTTTTTCTTTTTTTTGCATTCCCAACTTTTGCGTTATATTAATTTTTGCCGTTTTCTCACGCTCTTTTCTTTTTAAACCTTTTTTTTTTTTTTTTTTTTTTTTTTTTTCTTTCTTTTTTTCTTTTTTTGTTTTTTTTTTTTTTTTTTTTTTTTTTTTTTTTTTTTTTTTTTTTTTTTTTTTATTTTTTTTATTTTTTTTTTTTTTTTTTTTTTTTTTTTTTTTTTTTTTATTTTTTTTTTTTTTATGTTTTTCCCCCCTTTAATTACCCCCACTTTATTTTTTTTATTGTTATTATTTTTTTTTTTGTTTATTACATTTTTATTTTTTGGGTTAAAACTTATTAAGCTATTTCTATTTTTCGTTTTTCATCCTCATTGTTTATTTCTTTTTTTTTTTTTTTTCATTTTCTTCCACTCTCCATTCCCTATTTATTTTATCTTTTTCTTTTTTTCGATTTTCTCCTCTTGGTATGCTTTTTATTTTTTTTTTTTTTTAATATTTATTTTGTGATATTTTTTTCTTTTTTTTCTCATTCATGTCTTACTCTTATCGTTTTTCTTTTTTTTTTCTGAGTTTTTATGTATCCACTTTTTTAGAACCACAATCCTTCTTTTTTCCCGCTCTATTTTTTTTTTCTATTTTTTTCTTCTTCCTATCTTCCTACCCATTTTCCTTTGATATTCCTCTTTATCTTTTTTTTTCCAAGAATCTCTTCTATTTTATTTTTTTTTATGACTTGGCCTTTATCATCTAAAGACATCTCTTGCATAATCCTGTTATTTTGTTTTTTTATTTTTTTTTTTTCTATTTTATCTATTTTTTATATAATATATTGTTTTACTGTATTTGCTGACCAGCTCCTTTTGTACTCTGTTTTTTCTCGTCTTGCGAACACACTTTATGTTTTTTTTTTTTTTCTATTTATTTTTTTTTTTTTTTTTCCTTTTCGTTTCTCCTGTGTTCATCTCCTTTGTTTCGCGTCTCTTTTCTCCGGTTTTTTCTGTTTTGTTTTTATCCTTTTTTTTTTTCTTTATTCGTTTACCTTTTGTTGCCATTTGTACTCCATCTTGACTCTCTTTTTATTTGCTGATACTGTAAAATAATCTTTTGATATATTATCATTTCGTTTTTTTTTTTATATTTGTTATTTTTTTTTTTTGTTTAATGTTTTTTTTATTTTTTTATATCTTAATATTCTGTTATCTTTGTTTTTTTTTTTTTATTTTTTTTTTTATTTGTATCTTCCTCCCTTGTTTGTCTCCCCTATTTTTCTGTTCTTTTTTGCCTTGATAAGCTTCTCTTATTGCTTTTTATTTTCTTTTTTCCACAGCTCTTTATCACGGTGCCTCTCCCGATTCTTTTCCGCCTTTTTCGATATTTTTTTTTTTTTTTTTTTTTTTATTTTTTTTTTTTTTTTTTTTTTTTCTTTTTTATTTTTATTTTTTTTTGAGCGCTGTTCGATATTAATGGCAATAATGCTATCTTTTATACAGTTTATTCTAATGTTCGTTCTTTTTTTATATTTATTTTATTTTTTTTTTTATTTTTTTTTTTTTTTTTTTATTATTATTTTATATAATTATGTTATTCTTTTTCTTTTTTTTTTTTTTTTTTTTTTTTTTTTTTTTTTTTCTTTTAATAAAATACTTTTTATATTTTTTTTTTTTTTAACTTTTTAACGATTAGTTTTTCATTTATCATTATTTTAACTTCGTTTTTTTTTTTTTACAGTATGTTTAATTTTACATTAACTAATTCATATTCAAAAACAAATTCTAATGTATTAATTTTTTATTTTTTTTTTTTTTTTTTTTTCTTTTTTTTATTAATATGTAGTATTTTTTTTTTGTTTTTTTTTCTATTTTTTTTTATTTATATCGTTTTTTTTTTTTTTTTTTTTTTTTTCTATTTTTTTTTTTTTCTTATTTTTTTTTTTTTTTATTTGTATTTAATTTATTTTTTATATTTGTTTATTAGTCTCTACTAATTTACATATCGTTGCATCGTGATGGTGTGACGCAACCGCTGAGACGCTTGTAATGACATCATGACATAACATCATAGCTCGATTACTCATTCTCGGACACAGACCGCCCCCGCTGAGAGGCAGTAATGCCACTTACCTCGAAAAAGCGTCTGTGCAGTAAAACCCTCTTCTGCACATGCTGACTACCTCAGAAGGTGCATTGACACAAAAAATGGTAAACAAGAAAATAACATGATAAAAGAATTCTATAAATTCCACTACGTTAACACAGGATATAGTTGACTATCCTTAAGAACCCTCACTTTAGAAACTCGTGCGGTGAGCTGGGTTTGGCAGTTTGTTCTATTTACGCATGAATTAAGGAATGGTTGCCAATCCCTCGGAGGTTACACCACAATCGTATTGCTGCCTGAAAGATTAA
>JAXMNL010002011.1:757-14119 GCA_035128595.1 Eptatretus atami
TCACATGGTTTGGCGGCCATATTGAATTTACCCTAAAACCTTCAAACATCTTCTTCTCCAGAACGGCTAGACAGATTAAGGGGAAACTTCACAAACATATTGCACACGAGCAGTGAATATAAGTTTGTTAATTTCTAATTGATAGGTACCCCTGTTCGCTGACCCATTTTGCCTCATGTCGGACCAAGTACTTTGCGGAACCTGAGAAATCTCGGAAAGCCTTAAACTTAAAGCATCATCTCGGTTTCATTTTTGATTCTTACTTTTTCTATAAAATGTGAAAATAAATTTTCATCACTTTACGCATCGCTGAGTGATGCGATTCGTTTTTTTTTTTCCACTTATTATTTCTGTTCCACTCCTCATTCTCGAGTAGCTTCATTTCATCCATATCGATGAATGTAATGAAAATGATTCATTTTTCATTCCTTCATATCTGCGTGGAGTCACCGGCGCCGACCTTGCCCCGCTACTGTTCACCACCAGCAGTAGTGGCACATATTGCAAAGAGAGAGAGAAATGACCTGTCTGGGTTGGGTAAACTTGTCCTTGATCAAGGATTTTCTTCTTGCTACAATATTTTCGAAAAGATGCATGCTGTTTAAATTGTCTCTAGACTTTCTTCCAAACCGTCTGCGGTTTTGCACGCACAGTCGCTATGTATCGTGATGCCATGCAGTCAGGTTGTACTAACGCATTTTTTGACGTCATCTTCCAGCAATTTGACAAGAGGCTCTGGGTTTATCACATGTCTCATGCATCACAAGGGCTTCCATTTCCAGTTTTGACCTCGGACAATAACTGCAATGGCCCTTGCAAAACCAATATTAATTTTGTTTGTTTCTTTTTTACATCATTTTATGTTGATTAATGTTGTTGGTCAACTACATACCTCAGTGTCCCTTAGTTTCTGACTTACTGTATGTGTTTGTAATTGTTCGTGTTCCCAAATAGCTCATTAGTGAACCAAGTTTCATCCATGTTTTATGGAAAATCTCTGCTTTCACTAACCGTCCCCCTCCTTATGACGCTCGACCCTTATCTACCCCTCACACCATTCTGTCATACTCAGACCCTCTGTCTCTCCATCCTCAGTCTGCGGGGGTTTTCTTATTCTCTATACATCAAGAGATTCAAAACAAACTTCTCGGGTCTCTCTATGACAGTTGCCTTCTGTATCCTCCTACAGCAATCCTTTCTCCACAGAACTTACCAACTACTGTTTCCCTGGCGCTCCCACAGGCTGGTTGATAGCTGTTGCCTTCCTTATGTTCATAACTCCATCTCCCACAGGTCTTGCTTCTCTCTGCCTCCCTTGACCACTTTGAATATCGTCGATGTGTTTTTCCACGAAGTTCCTACAGACATGATTCTCCTTCCCACACATTTTTTTTCTGAGGCAATCATCCATCCAGCCAATACTGGGAATCAGTCACTCAAACGACAATACATGTGTTTGTAGCCAATGTTCTTACAATAAGACATCCTCTTACTAGTCTTGTCTCTTTTCTACAATTACCTCTAAATGGACAGTTTTTTTGTTAATTTGTTGTTAGGACTTTTCCTAATGACCTTGTTCATATCCTCTTAACTTTTTGACTACCTTATTGAAGTATGTAAGAAGCTTGACTGCTCTTCAGATGAAATGGAATAAGCCTGAACTCTTTGCAACCATTAAGGCTTATGTGCATGCAATTATGAAAGGCCAGATTATCTGATCTGTAATCTGCTATTCCCTCACAGAACTGCAAGGCAACTTCACAAGACTTCGTTGCACCTGGAAGTAGAAAAGTAAGTTGAGACCTAAAGTCTCTCTGTAGGCGCCACGAGTGATCTGTCTTCAACAAGCAAGAGCTCACCTTGGTCAATCATCTTTCCATTTCCAGAGCATGCTGGCAGCTTGTCAAGTCTCTCCATACGCTTTTCTCTGTACCTTCACTCTTGAGAGCCGTCAGTTGCTTGCTCAGGGAAAAATCTGATTATGCTTAAACTGTCTCACGAAAGCAAAGATCCAATTCTGCCCTTCCTCCCATCACGATTATTCCTTTACGCATGTCCGACCAGTCCCACTTGGTTGAACCTCTGCAATATCTGATGCCGTTGCGACTGTATCCTGAATACTATCTTCGCATATCCTTAACTCCTTTGCTCTTTTCCAGGACACTTTCTTCAGATGGTTTCTCCTGTCTGAAATTAAACACCACCCCGATTATCAACACGGATTCATTTATCTACTTGACTGCAGACTGTCACTTCTACCAATAATCAAACTGATGTAATCTATCATGTTGCCATACTCATTTGCTATCACTCCCAACTTCCTCTGTCTCTGATCAAAGTCATTTACCCAATTTCAATTTTTTTTCAATTGCAAATATTTCCATATTTACCAAGCAATCAGTACAGCAAAAGGTACAAAGATGCCCAGAAAACTTGATGAACTCCAAATACATCAAAACAACAACTATAGAGAACCAAATACGAACATATTCAAGCCAAGGCTTGTATTGATCGCCGACTGGACAAAAATAATGCAAATAGTAATCGACCGAAAATAGGTAGAAAGAGTAATAAAAATGTCACGAACGAAATCCATTATAAAAGTAAACGACGAGCCTGACTCGTGCATTACACATTGTCTAGTCTAGTCGTCACGCTATGACTCCATGATAGAAAAGTATTCTTGCAGCTGGTAACACACCTTCACTATCCTTCGCAAGCTCAGCATCCTACGGGAATAAACGATGTCACGTACAGCGCATTTATGAATGGCACAAGAGGTTCAAAGAGGGACGGGAGATGTAAATGATCCAATTCTGAACCTTCTAAGACCAGAACATCGAGCTTGTGAAGCAGATGTGCAGCATATCACTGACACGTGCGAGAATGTTCTGAGGAGCTTCCCTCAACAACCTGGTCTTGGAGCAGTCATCATGAAACTCGAAATGCGCCCCCAAAGTTTCCCAATATGGTACCCAAGTGTTGTCGGACCAGAAACAGTAAAGAGTCACTGCTTCAAAACTTCCGATCCCTCGGCCATCCACTGCTCGGATAATTCAGCGGCGATGAATTGTGAATATTCGAAATCACATCCCGAGACCAAACGCAGAGTCGTAGTGGAAAAGTCCGCATCCAAAGACCAAAGATCAAGGATGTCGAAGTCGAAGGTTCAAGGTGATGCTCATCGCGCTTTTGATCAAAGGCTCGTCAATCGAGTTCACCACCGGGTCAAAAGTAACAAACTGGCATGAAATCTCCCCCCTCATGAGATCTGCGGAACAAAGAAGATCGGGAGAACAACGCCTGGTGCTCACCTGACAACGCAACCTCTCACGTCCTGAATCGACAGTTCGGGCGAGAATGCCAACTTGGAGAACCCCATCTTCGCAATTTAACTCACTTTAAATAATATATAAATTCTCTATACAGATCCGACTTTACTAAAATTGATTGTTCGTCCTTGACAAACATCCACCTTATCCACCACATTCAATCTGAAATCCGTTCACAACCAGAGATTCATTATAAATTATATAGTGTTATTATATATATATATATTATTATACTATATATATATTTTTCGAAATACACTTAGTGGTCATTAAATAATAGGAATTAGCTCCATCCCCCCTTAAATGAGCATGTTTTAGACAGGCTGTTTGTAATCGACTTAATGTGGTCGGAGTGTGCAGCTGTCCATTATCATACTGTGCTTACCGAGAGGGTCTTTCCTTCCCCTCCTAGCCAGCCCCCAACCCAGACCCTGACAGAATATCAGCAAATCGTGCCCAAGCGGCAGAGCTGCTGCAAACTCAATGATGGCCAATCACTGCTTCCCCGGGGTCAAAGGCGCCCAAAGTATAGAACGCATGCCTTATGGCTTGAAGAAATGCGTTTCTATACTACACAGCTCTCCGTTATCTCGATCGAGTCCTCCATCTTTCGCCTCCTGTGCCGTCGACCTTTATCAGGGTGGACGCGCGAGGCTGGTGCGTGACGAGTGCCGACAAAGGACGTCGTCGCCCCTCTTTTGCATCGCATGCGGCTGCATGTGCGATAGGATCTAGCTGCACACTGCATGCTCGAGCTGGCGCTCGAAACCCGACACCATCGCTTGCACGAGCCGCATTCGTGACTGCGCAATTTTCTTCTTCATGGAGCACCCACAGTATCCTGTCTTGTATGCATTGTCAGCAAGTTTTTTTCTCGCTCCCTTCAAAACCCGAATCCGTGCTCCCTAGATAAGCGTTATGACTAACTTACGTTCGTGAATTGCTTTCTTTGTCTGCTCCCCGATGTTCCCCAATAATGGCTGATTTATACGGAATTTCCCCTTGAATTTATTCGTTGCCGCGCTGAGGGAACAATCGCGTTTTGTATTTAAAACCAGAATGGTTACGACTGCGCAGACTCTCGCTAGGTCTTTGACAAACCCAGTCTGTAGCCAGGTCTAATTCCCCACTGGTACGGACCCAGAGGTACTTTGGTATTTATCGAGGCAACGTGACCGAGACCTTCCGAACTACCGCATATTACCCCTGGAGACGGCGTGCTGTCAGCGCCGCCAATCTTAACAATATATCTGTTCTCGACTATTATAGTTAGAATTCCACTTGAAAAAATTACGATCTGGATGGATTCAAAATTCAGCCAATCTAATCAGTTCGCCCTTGTCACCTCCAACCCCCACCAAAATTTCATCGAAATGGTAACCACTTTTTGAGATATTTTGCCACAATCACAAACAGACAGACAGAGGGTGAAAGCATATCCAGCATCTGTGTTGGGAGGTAAATGGAATTTTAAAGTTCAGCATACAAGGAATATCGGCAGAAATGTAACGAAAGGCTTTTCGGAAAAAAAAAAAAGTATCGCACTCCATTATAACTGTTTTTTTTTTTTTGGGAAAAAAAAAAAATTTTTTTTTTTTTTTTTTTTGCATATTGAAATTTATGAGAAAAACTCCACACTTTGGAATAAAGGTCATACATCAAAATTACAAACCCAAAATAAGTTATACATTAACCACCACTTTCGATATACCTTCGAAGTAACTCGAGCCAAGTGACTTTGGTGCTCAGTACTGCATCCGGAATCAGAATGTTTCTGAACACAGTAAGACCCGATCATCGTCGGATACTCCGAAAATGCTCAGGAATGTGAATCGCATGTTGGCTATGTTTCAATCGGCGAAAGGATAGGTTTAAGTTATATATTATTTTAAATACTCAAGAACTGTCTCCATCTTTCGCACTATTTATTCACCGGGATTCTCACAGAAACCTGCTTCTCTTATGCCATTCTCCACTCATCTTTCAATTATCGTTCCCATCCTTCGCTCTTTACTAAGAATCATCTTGTGAGCAGTTACTTTAAAGCAACTTGCTCTCTCTGAAAGCAAATCACCCAAGGAAGTTTTCATTCCACGAAGCCGCAACAAGTCTGTGCCTACTTTCAGGAGGCAGGAAACAACACTAGGTCCTACTGTATCTCTCGCATAAACTGAGTTCTGGAACCTCTCAACTCTTCCACCAGTGCAGTTCGTTCTCCTGTACTTACTCCTCCCACTCCAGCCTTTCCCCCACCCTCTCGTCTGTGCTCTGCCCCCCTATATTTCCTCATGTTCAAGTCGCCAAAATCACCTTCTGTGAAAACTGCCAAAACAAAGAATTCACGCTACCTCACTTTTCATCCCTCTTCCCGCCCCCCCCCCCCCCTCGAACAAACTCACAACATCTTAATCACATCCTCCTCAAGTCTTCAAAACAGCTGTTCACACCAGTCAAATTCCCCTCATCAAAAATCTTGATCTTTTACCCCGTTAATCCACCAACGCACCTTCTTCAAATTCCTGTTCTTCCTGAAAGTCCCCGTAATGTCCATCACATTTGTTTAACCGTGTAACCACACCCCCATTCCTCTTCCTTCCACAGGTCTCACACTCTGTTCCACGTCTTTCTATCCTCTCTTCACCTTTTCTCCGCTCCCCCTTTTACATGATCTGTCTGTTGTCTCTGAACGAGCCTCAGCATTATATCAATCTTTATAATATATATATATATATTTTAATAATAATATATAGTATTTATTTATTATATCTATATATTATGTCCAATCTTCAAGAATAACTTTCAAAACTTGTCGCCTTCTCTAAACTTGTGGCGTCTTGTAGTTCTCTCTGGTTTAGCTTGAGTATATATAACCAATTTATCAATTAATGTAAAAATTCCTCCTATGAAAGACTAATTGAATGGATAAGTCAACCCCACTGCGACGAATGAACATTGTACCATTTTCCATTTCACGACATTCCGCGCTTCTTCCTCTGATCGCTCGCCAGCCAAAGGTTCGTCCACAAATCCCCCAAACGTTTCTATTTAAACTTGTGTCTCGACGTTCATTCAATCCCACTGACTCTTTCACTGTTCTGAAACCTTCAGTGTTGCCGTTGACCTGAACTCGGATCGAATCCAAGCCTGACATGCAGCGTTCTGTTGTGACACTTTGATCAAGTGAGTTATCGTGTGATACAACGTGAAATTGAATCGACATTAAGGGCTTTTTCGAACTTTGTATTGCACAAAAAAAATTCGATTTCTTTTTTCCCCCTTCAAATTTGACCCGTGATTAATGCATTCTCAATGATTCAGAAAAAAAAATTGCCGTTCGCTTCCCCTTTTTAGCTTCACCAAAATCATCCCCATCTGATATGTTATTGCTTCCCTCTTTCCAGTCGGCCATTGTGTCGAAGGGTCTCTATTATTGCATTTCCTGCATCTTGCTAATGATGTGGGCGGCTGGAATATACGTAACATTTGCTGCTATCAAAAGTGGTTTTTGAGGCATCTCCTATTGGATGCATTTTCCATAGTTTTGGAACCACAAATATCGTTAAGTTATAATGTTTAAGCTGAACGTTGGAGTCTTATGATTTTTTGTGCAGCCAAAAGCTTAGTTGTTAATAATGTTTCATTTTTTCCCATTTCTTTTGATTATTATTGATCTTCTTCGTTAACTTCTGATGACTTATTTAAGCAGTCACACCATGAATGAGCTCGTGGACAAATTGGACATCTCCTTTTCATTGCAGATTCAAATTGAACCCAGAGTTAACACAATACTCTCAATTTCATTCTGAGATTGTGTTGTTTACTTTTTTATCAACTTCGTGCCTGTGAAGAATGCCTGCTGTCCTGCTACATTTTTGTTTTCTCTCCTCGGTGACGGATTTATGTTTCCTCTGTCTGTCTGTCTGTTTTTGGTCGCAAATAGTTTTTTTTTTTTTTTTTTTTTGAATACATTCGAAGCTCTATAGATCTACACACACGACAGCATGCATTAAAGAGGGGGGTGGAAGACAAAAAACAGTGGAATCACATTAGGTGATCTTGGAAGGAGAGATGGATGGAGGGAACCATGGAAGATAAGATGGCATTACAGGGGACTGTCAGGAAGGAAAGCAGGGGGGGGAATTGAAGGAAGTGGCTTGTGGATTATCGCGTAGAAAAGACTCAGTTGGGAATGGGGAAAAGAGTTGGTGTGAACAGTGTTTTGAACGCCTGGAGGAGATGGGAAACATAGAGTGAGGAGTTTTATTCAAGGCGGGGAAAAAAGAGGAATGAAGAGTGAAGTGACAGTTTGATTTGTATTACCAGAGGTTTTGTTGCGCCTTAGCGCCTGTGAAATGTAAGGCTACAAATGGCAGGGGGGGCAAGCTGGAGGAGCGTGAAGACAGACAACCACCGAAAACCTGCGTATGAGTGAGAGCCCCAAACTCGCTTCATTCGAGATCCGAATTATCCAAATGCCCTGTTTCACACTGAAGCGAGAAGGTGGAGCAGGGAACCAGCCAAGGGAGAGCAGTACCCATCATTGCTAGGATTGACCTATTGTTCTTCTGTCTGTTGTATTGAGATTTTTTTGGATGTTGTTGTTGTATCAGATAATGGATCAATGGCCGGATTTTACCAAACTCGGTAGTAGGTACATCCTATCTATGTTGAAATTTGTGATGTTGGCTAGGGACGGCTTTGTCTAGCAATCAAGCCGAAAAACCTTCAAACATCGAGTACCGTTGACGCGAATCAATTCCGAAAGCATTATCACGTAGGTATGAAATGGCACGAATTTTAATTTTAACAGGGTTTTGAGCTCTTCAAATCTATATTTCGGTTTTTGTATTATGGGAATACTTTACGCAGCCCCCCTCAATTGGGTAGCCGAAAAATTGGCGAAAATTGAAGCGCCCCTAGTGACATAGTACTCATACGAATACTTTGCAGTTCATGAGCTCAAGGTAGCTACAACTTGCTCAGGATCATCATTCGACCGATTCTCTTCCGGTCAGGGTAAAGGTCATTAGTGCAAAAATCGTAAGATCGAGGCTGGTGCTTTCGCGCAAATGTATCCTTCTACGGTTTGGTCGATGGTCAGGAAGCACATGATCGTCTGATACATTGTACCAACGATCGAACGGATTTCGATTTTATCTTCGTTCACACAGCCCCTCAAACCTGGATTCAATTCCAACCGCATTTTCAATTTTTTCAAATGGTACCGTTTTATCTGAGGAACTGGTGAGATTGATTTGCATAATATTAAGTATCTCTATCGCGAATGACCTCCACTTTGCTCTATATCTTTGTTTCCTGCTCGCACCCACCACTACTGGCTTGTTCCGTTTGTTGTTTGTTGTCTGTGACATGATATCTGAATAAGTTTGGTATGGATTTGAAGAAAATTTGGTGAGTTTGATGTGATAAGAGCGAATTGATTCGATTTTTAGAAGTCATAATCCGATACGAGTATATATATGATTTTTTTTTTAAGTGTTCTCACCATTGGATGATTAGTAAAACGATGGGGATGTGCGGCACGTATCTGAAAGGAACTATGGGCACATATCTTAATTTATACTGTATTCCGTTCATCCTCTCGTCTTCAATTATCGATTTTTATATTTAGTATAAGAATATTCTGATAAGATTCTTGATATCAATCCAGATAGCCATCAAAGTCCGGATGCAAACTGAAGTGTTCAGTTCTGCAGAGTATCCTCTATTGAGTCCATTCTTTTCTGAATGGTACATTGGCAAAAGCTCTTTGTTATCTCAGTCTGACTTTGTTTTGCCTTTGCTTTTATGTTCTTCTTTTCTTATCATAATTTTCTCAGATGTCTCTGACTGCGGCTATGTTCTTTTGAAACCACCATGTCTGACTGTGTTTTGCTGCTTGTACGTCACACCAAGCTTTGTCGGTGAACTGTTTTCAGGAGTGAATAAAATATATAATACGTCAATGTGATAGTGCCACATGTCCATTCTAATAAGTTTTATTGTGCGTTGAATTTAATATATAAAGTGACGCCTTTGTGTGGATTGGTGTTGTCCTTGTATTGTAATCTTTCAGATTCACTGATGTTGGATCCCCAACTATTGGCCACTGTATGGTTCCATTGATTATTATTGTCATTCTTTTTTGATTACTTTTATTAATTGTGCAGGATGCAGCTCTCCTTGGAAAGATTTGCTTTGTGGCTGAAATACAATCCCATATCCAATGACTATGAGAAAGTTGTGAAAATACAGCGTGAAGAACGCAGCCCAAAGAGAATGAGAGGAAAATAACGTAGCATGAATCGAGAAAATGAGTTACAGTTTATGATCTTCGTTTTACTTTTTCTTACATCTTACCTCATAATTTAATCGCCAGCAGTTTGTAAGATTTAGTACTTACTTGACCATGTACCCCTATTCTAACCAGTTGTATTCCTTCTCTTTGAATAAAAAATGTCTTTTAAGACTTTTACCAAAGCTAATTTTGAAGAGTATGTTTTTGGAAGGAGTTATTTTTCCCCATCTGTCTGTCTATTTGTTACTTGCAATAAAATCGAAATTTTCAAGTATATCGTTTAATCATTTTGTTATTCTGTTGTCTATCTGTTTGTCGGCCGACAGGTCACAATTTTAAAACCAATTTCCACGAAACTTCATCAATGTGGTTTGTATAAGAAAAGCCTATTGTTTTTGAGGCAAAAGTCAAATAGTCAGGTTCACAACTGAAGTGTCTTTCAAAATCATCATTTATCGATTAAATTAAAATTGAAACATTTATTTCGTCATGATTCAACAGCCAATTTTTGAGGTCATCATCGAACCAAGGTAACTAGTAAGTGGTCGATAAAAAAAAAAAGAAACATCTTTCTGACGCAACTTGGAACGGTTGATGAATTGGTTGGTGGGGTTTGACAAAGACGTAATTTATTAATTTGTTGAACATCCGGATGCGTTTTTTTACTCGCCGTCGGGAAGAACAGAGAGGTTATACGATACCCCCGGAGTGATCGCCACGTAGCTAAAATGTTTAAATTTGGTAGCAGTTATTTATTTTTCTATGTTTTTATCTACCACATTTTTTATGCATTACAATATACAAAACATATAATTGCTTTAAAAATTTTTGATCAGACATTCATGCAATCTTTATAAAAATATTAACTATCTGAGGCTGCAGCGTGAGCGTGAAAAGTTAAGTTTTTGGTGCAATTATTCCTTCTAAAGTTTTTCTTACACACTATTTTTACTGATATAATATACAAATCCATATATATTGCTTTAAAATATTTTGATCAGACTTCACTGCAATCGCTTTATAAAAAATATTATTAGACTAGTCTTTTAAAACGCACGTAATGTTAAACAGCAGCTTGGGTGCTTTGACACTACACCTGTATTTTTCAGTGTTTCTTCACCTGAGAGAGAGATGCAAACAGAACCCAGCTCTATATCACGATGTTTCAAAAAATTGTGACGATTCGAAAAAACTTGGTGGTTGATTGGGTAGGTCGACGAGAAACAATGGATTAGGGTTTGTTAAGGACGATGTTAGATCCGTTTTCATGGATACAAATTTAAGACTTGAGATCAGGTCAGTTTCTGGCATATCTCTGCTTCTGATACGTCTGCATTCCTGCCTGCTCTCCAACTCTCTGCTTATGACGTCAAGGCCAACTCACACAATGGCTTCCTACTTGTCTTGCTCTCTATCCCAATGTTCGCTTCAACGAGCCCTTTCATCCTCTCCCTGTTAAAGCTGGAGCCCAAGGCAGTGTTCTGTGTATCCTATTCTTTATCTTCATAAATATCTCTCTTTATTCCGAATCCCCTTTATCAATTTGTGAGTAACCCTGCCGGACATCCTCATCAGTCAGACGCAGCGCGAGTCTTCCCTCTCTTCAGACCTCACAAAATCACAAGTGCTCAAAACTGTAATATGTCTTCAATTCTGACAAATCTCACACTTTCACTATCTCCGAAAGGACTGTCTGGCAAAACAACAACCCCTCCCCTCCCATCACTTTCTAACAATCTCTGAGAGGTCATCATTCAAACTCCTGGGTCTCATATCAGCCATGATCTTCTTGGCAAACCACATTCAAAAGTTTGCCTTCCAAAGCCAGCACGATTGGCTCCTCATCATGCAAGATCCTTCTTGCACACCTCAATCCTATCCACCTACAAGGCCTTCATCTACAGCTTTTATGTAGTACTTGCTCACTCTTCTGTTGCTCCCCTGACTCACCAACCTTGCTCAGCTTAATTCCTGGAAGACCAAGCCTTTATCATTTAATTCCCACGCATGAAGGCTAGTCTTGGACTCTATCACTTTGCCACACAGACAGTCGATGTCTCTGTTCTTTCTCCACTCCCTTTCTGTCTTGCACTCTCTACTCTTTCTGGCTTTTCCCCAGTTCTGCAGCACAACAGTTCACCATCAATCCCTCAGGTGAAGCTCGCAATATCCCAGAATCATTGCTCACCTCCACTCTATTCTTCCTCTTTTTCCACCTGTGGACCAGCTTCCACACTCTCAATTCATTCTCCCTCCGGTCCTCAAGACCACTGTTCTACCATTTCAGTCATCCCAATCCAAAGCTATCTTTTCCCTTTGTTAACCCCACCCCTATCAGCTCTATCTTTCGCTTTAAAACCATTTTCCGCACGGTAAGTCATCGCACGAAATTTTCACCATAGTATGTATCTTTTTTGATAGCATACTCATTATAATTGTGACATCATAGTTCGCGTGCTACGGGCGCACATTTGAAAAACCGATAACGTTGGCTCTGTATCTCTAAACGTGCAATGCAACAATTTCGTTAATCATTTAATGAATCCACCGGGAGACGGTGATTTTCTGAATCATCGGTGAAACTGTATCCCGGTGAAAATTCGTCAAGTAGAACGCTCCTAGGAATCTGAAATTTCTTGGCTCATAAACACATCACCGTAGAAAAAATATTATTATGAGTCATAGTGATTGGTCGGCACCCATCTTGTTTTAAAATTTTTTTAAAATCTTCTTCCCGAACGGCTTTAAATTGAGGCAAACTTACCACACAACATTCCATGACGTCCTTTTCAAGTTTATTAATTTATTATATCGGTCACATGAGTTGGCGCCATCTTATTACCCTAACACCTTCAAACATCTTCTCCAGAACGCTTCAGATCAGAGAAACTTGCACAACGTATTGCCTACGAAGTAACTATAAGTTTGTTATTCTAATTGTATCACATGGTGACCATGTTGATTCAGAAAAATATTAAATATGTTTTCTCTGATCACATCCTATGGAAGTAAAATTTCAAACTACTCCTTCCTGATGTCTGCATCATAGTAAAATTATGACGTACAGTCACAGTTTGCCCACTTGATAGAAAAAACGCACCTGATCGTTAACGACGAAATTATATGTATTCATTGTATGAGAGATGAAACTTTAGTATAGTCATATGTCGTCACCCATCTTTGTTGAATAATAATTTAAAATCTTCTTCTCCAGAAATGCAGACGTTATGCAAAAATCCACAAACCATTTCTGCAACATCCTTTCACAATTTGTTAATTTCTAATTGATGTACAGTTTGTGGCATACTTGATTCCTAAACCTGAACATCTTCTCCAGGAACGTTTCAGTCAAGGGAACTCACAAACATATTGCACACCATGAATTAAGTTTTAATTTCAATTGATAGGTCACTTGTTTCACCATGTTGGATTGAAGATAAATATTAATAATTCTTACTCTGGAACGCTGTATATATGCGAACTTCAATTATAAATCGAGCCACATGTGAAACGTTGCAGCCAGCATTATTCCATTATGAATCGTACTTTTAATTTTTGTTTTTTTTCAGAGGCTCACTTGGGCACCTGAATGCGTTCAGGTTACAGATAGCGCATTCATGATACCGACAATGTCCCGGAGAAGGCCTAACTGCAACTTATATAATAACAATTTGTGGTCGTTTGTACTGTCTGTCCCGCGCTGTCCAAGCAAGGCGCATTTACTTTAAATAA
>JAXMNL010002012.1:0-12265 GCA_035128595.1 Eptatretus atami
CTTTATCGAAAACACCGTCAGCGCGCAACAGCGCCCAAAACCATACGTGACTCAACGACGCGTGCTCGACGCACGCACCACGTGACGACCCGTGACGCGCGACAGTGAAATATTTTTTTATTACAAATTCTTTTAAAACGTCTCCAAAACATCGATTATTTACCAGAAATTTCGACAAGCGAGTGTTAAGCGTCCTAAGCATTCGCAAAAACCGAAACAAAATTTAAAAATCGAAGTTAAAACGGAACTCGTAAACGTCGAGCGGAAGCCAAAAATACCTCCATTTGCTCCACCATTAATTACGGAATTTGCGCACTGCATCACGTGTCGACCCGTTGGACGCGCGAGTGAAATATTTTTTATTACAACTAAAACGTCCCAAAAGATCGATTTTTACCAGAATTCACAACAGAGTTTTAAGCGTCCTAAGCGACGCAAAAACGAAGACCAAAATTGAAATTCGAAGGTTAAAAACGAACTCGTAAACGTCGAGCGAAGCAGAAATACTCCATTTCTCCACATAATTTACCAGAATTATGTTTGACCTCACTCTGACCTTGACCTTTGACCGAATTTTGACCAAAATTCTAATCAGCACTAGCATCACCCTCGCTGGAATCACGTGGTGTAATTTGACATTTTGGTAGCTTTCTTCGTTCTCGAGTTATAGTGCCCTTACAAACAAACAAACACACACACAAACAAAACAAAACACACCAAAACAGATACGGAAGTCATTCAAGTATACTTACGAAATCTAAAGACTTCGTAAGTAACAAGCAGTCATAGACTGGTACTTACGAAAATCGTCAACTTGGACCCCAGACCTTGTCTAACAAAGCTGTCTCTCGAGAACGTGGGCCGACGCAAACCAGAAGTTTCTACGATGATTCAAAACAAAACAATCAAAATCGAATGTTTGTCCTCACTGGTGACCCTTGAACCTTTTGACCGATTTTGACCCAAAAATCTAATCAGCGCTAGCATCCCCCTCCTGAATCACGAGTGTAATTCTGGACATTGGCTAGCTTCTGTCCATTCTCGAGTTATAACTTTTTTGATGTTTACCTCACTTGTACTGACCCTTTGACCGATTTTGACCAAAAATCTAATAGCGCCTAGCCAATCACCCTCCTGAATCATGTGGTGTAATTTGACATTGGTAGCTTCTTCCGTTCTTCGAGTTATCATGCCTACAAAACAAACACCACAAACACAACACACAGAACAAACACACCAAACCACACAGCAAGATGACGGGAAAAAAAAGTCATCAATATACTTAGGAATTCTTTAGATTTCGTAATAACAAACAAGCAGCATAGGACTGTACTTACGAATCGTCAACTTTGCACCTCTGACCTTGTCTAGATAAAAAGCGTCTCTAGAGAAGGTAGCGACGCAAACCAGAAGTTCCCTACATGATTCTGTACAAACATCAAAATCGAATGTTGACCTCACTGTGACCCCTTGACCTGACCGATTTGACCAAAATCTAATCAGCGCTAGCCATCACCCTCCTGAATCAAGTGGTGTAATTTGACATTGTAGCTTCTTCTGTTGCTCGAGTTACCGCGGAATATTAACGTAACGTAAATGTCACACTCGACGCCCCCCCCCCCAAACTCGAAGGACGCCGGGCAGCGAGCCATGACGTCAGCGCGCCACACGCAAAAACCCTTTACGTGACTCAATGACGCGTCTAGCTTCGACGCGCTGCCGCCACGTGACGAGCCGTTGACGCGGTCGGGTGAAATATTTGTATACAATCTTTAAAACGTCTCAAAAACATGCCGATTTTACCAGAATTTCGACAACCGAGTTGTTAAGCGTCCTAAGCGATCGCCAAAAAACCGAAGACAAAATAAAAAATTGAAGTTAAAACGAACTCGTAAACGTCGACCAAAGCAAAAATACTCCATTTCTCCACAGGGAATTAATGGAATTATTTAATATTATTTTATCAAAAGTCATTAAAACCGTAATATTCGCATCCACAAAACAACTTCTACACCATCCGACGGCTTAGCGAGTCAGGACATGCGACGATAAGCTTGATTGGGATGAAAAAAATGACTTTTAAACACCATCTTTATCGAAAACACAACGCAGCCTACAACTAGGCAAGGCGTCTGCCCAGGGTAGCTAACACTGAAATTTTTGATGAAACAGTCGTAACTCGACAATTGACACACAAAATCCGCCGAACTTACCTCGCATCTTCCAAACTCACGCTCCGTCAACAATACCTGTGCGCTAACTTTTTCTCGAGTTATCATGTTTGGATGTTGACCTCACCTGTAAAACCTTGACCTATTGACCGATTTTGAACCAAAATCTAATCAGCGGCTAGGCATTCACCCTCCTGAATCACGTGGTGTAATTTGACCATTGGTAGCTTCTTCGTCTCGATAATCATGTTTTTGGATGTTTGACCTCACGTGACCTTGACCTTGAGACCGATTTTACCAAAATCTAATCAGCGCTAAGCCATCACCCTCCCGAATCACGTGTTTAAGTTGACATTGGTAGCTTCTTCGTTCTCCGATTTATTCATGTTATTGGAATGTTTGACCTCAACTGTGACCTTGACCTTTGACGATTTTGACCCAAAAAATCTAAACAGCGCTAGCCATCACCCTCCTGAATCACGTGGTGCAATTTGACATCGGTAGCGTCTTCTTGTTCTCGAGTTATCGTGCCTACAAAAACACACAGAACACACACCACAAACAAAACAGCAAACAGAGGACGGAAGGTCATTCCAAATACTACGAAATCTAGATTTCGTAAGTAACAAAACCGATGATTACAATATCTCGCTCACTCCCTCCGGGCGGGCGGGGATAATAAGCCTTACGCAGATGGCGGCGTGCCATCTTGTCAGCCCTCCGTCAACTTGCTCGGCGTCTTTTTGGCCACCATTTTGTTCGGCCGCTCAACAATGCCTTGACTGAACAGGCCATAACGATTTATCGCATAAAGCTGTTGCAAATGTTTTTTTCCACTTCCTCACTCATGTCGCTCGAAATTCCTGTCCATGGGCGATGAATCGCCTGCATCCATCGCGTTTGTAATGCCTATAGTTTTCATCTTTGGAGGACTTGGAGCGATTTCCTGCTTGTCTGATGTCATTTTCTACGATGGACTGTCACGCGCTAATTTAAAGTATGTAATCGAAATAATGATGCTTTGAGGACTCGGATCTCGTGGACAAATTAAGAGTGGGAAAACTGGAGTGTAAAATATGAAAATTAACTAGTGAAAAATAACTAAGTGTATATACCTATTTACTTTAAAGAAGCAAGGCCTATTGGTCCCTCCTTCTCCATGCTTAAAAGAAAATGTGAATTGCCAAAAGCATTAAATGTAACTTTTCCACTGTTTGGAGAATAAATATGGAATAGGCCAAAAGCCTAGAGCGAACGTAAGAAAAGGAAAATTTTTTTCTTACATTATCTTTTGACTTTACCTATAACGTGTTCACAACTGTATAACTTGCCCAACATAATTACCGTGGTACGTGTATCTCCCCCACAGCTGATGATTTTTGACGCAATTCCCGGTTATCTCTGGCCTGGTATCTGTAATCAGCGATTCAAATAATGTAATATCTATCTATATAAAAAATTTATTTTTTGTGATGCGGGAAGATATCTTTATTTAAAATTAGACTTGTTTCTTTGCGGAAAAAAATAATTGACAAAATAAAACAATCACTTCTGCGTCGAAGAATAAATAAAATATAAGTTCCGGAAAGAGTTTTTCAAAATCACTCCCGGTAATGTTAAATATAATGGTTAAATACAAAATAAAACACTCCTGTCAGGGGAAAAAAATCAAACTTTGAGAATAAAATTAACTTTGGGGAAAAAATTATTTGAATAAATAAATAAACACTGTCCGTCAATGATGCTACCGGCGTGCCATCATTCCCCATGACAAAAACCGGGAAAAAAAACCAGAAACAAACAAAAACGGAAGCCAAAAGGCGGTCATAAGCCAACGACACAGGATTCACCCAATTGGCAGGTATTGTGTGTTTTGTTGTTTCCTATTTTCTCTCATGTTGCACGCGTTAAGTAATATTCACAAAGATTAGGGGAGGACATAAAAAAAAACCCAATCGTGTTTAACACCGCAGCAGCGTTTAAACAACAACCGGAAGCAAAAGGTGATAGCTAACGACACGGATTCCAAAATAGCCAGGGTATTGTTGTTGTTTTGTTGTTTCCTATTCTCTCACGTGCACGCGTTAAGTATGAAGCTCACTGCGTTCGCTATTATATTGAGTGAAAGAAAAAGGAGAAAGAATGTTGTTGAAATTAACCAGCTTAAATAGCCTGGTTTCATGAGTGGCAATGAAAATAATTAATAAGAAAAGAGCAAAAATCAGAGATTATGGACCCTGCAACACAGACTGTATGTGTGGTGTTTCTGTATAATGTGTGGGTATGTTGGTGTGTTGTTTGTGTAGTTTGTGGTGGTGTTGTGTGTAGTTTTATGTGTGTGTTTGTGTAGTTTGTTGGTGTTTGTGCTAGTTTGTTGGGGTTTGGTGCATTTGTGTGTGTTGTTGTATTTATGGTGTGGTGTTTGTGAGTTTTGCGTGTGTTTGTGTAGTTTTGCGTGTGTTTGTGTAGTTTTGCGTGGTTGCTTGGTGTAGTTATTATGTGTGGTGTGTTTGTGTCGTTTTGTCCTCCGGTGAAAGTTTGCCGTTATTTTGTGTGGTGGTTTGCTGCAGTTTTGTGTGGTGTTTGTGTAGTTTTGTTGTAGTTTTGTGTGGTGTACTTTTGTGTGGTGTTTGCTGCAGTTATGTGTTTGGTGTTTGTGTAGTTATGTGTGTGTTTGTGTAATTTCTGTGTGGTGTTTTATGTGTGGTGTTTGTGCAGTATATGTGTGTTGGTGTCTTGTGTATTAGGTGGTGTTTGTGTCTCTTATGTGTGGTGTTGTGTCGTTACTGTGTGTGTTTTGTGTAGTGATGTGTGCGTATTTTGTGTGGTGTATTTATGTGTGGTGTTTTGTTGTTAGTTATGTGTGTGTTTGATTGTAGTTATGTGTTGGTGTTTAGATGTGGTGTATTTTGTGTGTGTTTGTTTAGTTATGTGTGGTATATTTTGTTGTGGTGTTGTGTAGTTATGTGTTGTGTGTTAGTTTTTGCTTGTGGTGTTCGTGTGTTATTTTGTGTGTGTTTGTGTAGTATTGTGGTTCTGGTATATTTTGTGTGGCGTTTGTGCAGTTATGTGGTAGTGTTGGATGTAGTTAGTGTTGTGGTGTTTGTTGTAGCTATGTGTTGAGTGTTTTGTGCTAGATTGTGATGGTGACTGTGTAGTTTTTGGTGATGTTGGTTATGTGTGGTATATTTTGTGTGTCTGCTCTTGTGCAGTATATGCTGTAGTGTTTGTGTAGGTTTTGTGTGGTGCTTGTGTAGTTTGTTGGTGTTGTGTCGTTTTGACTGGGTGTATTTGTGTTTGTGTTATGTGCCAGTATGTGTGGCTGTTGTGTTCGTTATGTGTGGTTGTTTTGTTGTAGTTATGTGTGGATTGTTGATGGTGTATTTATTGTGGATGTTTGTGTAGTTATGTGTTGTGTTTGTGTTGTATTTTGTGTGGTTGTTTGTGTAGTTATGTGTGGTATTTTGTTCAGTTTGTGTGTGGATTATTTTGTTGGTTGTTTGTGTAGTTATGTGTGGTGGTATTATGTGTAGTTTATGCTGCTGACTGGTTTTTGTGGGGTGTTGTGCAGTAATGTGTATTGTGTTATTGTGTGTATATATTTTGTGGTTTTTGTGCAGTATGTGTAGTGTTTGGTGTAAAGTTTTGTGTTGGTGTTTGTTAGTTTATTGTGGTGTCTTGTGTCGTTATGTTGTTGTGTTTGTGTAGTTTTGTGTGATGTGGATTTTGTGTGGTGTTTGTTGTAGTTATGTGTGGTATATATTTGTTGTGCTGTTTGCAGTTATGTGTAGGTGTTTGTTGTAGTTTTGTGTGTGTTTGTGTATTATTGTGTGTTGTTGTAGTATGTGTGGGTGTGTGTAGTTATGTGTGGTGGTTTGTGTAGTTTTGTTAGATGTGATGTATTTTGTGTGGTGTTGTTAGTTATGTGTGGTGTATTTTGTGTTCTGTTTGTGTGTGTGTGTTGTTAATGTGTGGTGTATTAGGTGGTGTTTGTGTTATATGTGTGGTGTTTGCTTGGTGTTTGTGTAAGTTAATGTTGGTGTTTGTGTAGTTTTGTGTGGTGATTTTGTGTGTGTTTGTGCAGTTATGTCCTGGTAGCGATGCATGGTCAGCATTACCTCAGAGCGAATCAGCATCTGATTCGTTTCCCCATCATCAGTATCTTGTCCACCCTTCAGAGCCGCCGAATGTTCGCTCCTCTAAATCCGGTCGCACAAACGAGGCCCCGTTATCTAACGGACAACCGGAAATCCTGACTGAGAGGACTCCTTCAGACAAAACTCGATATGGGCGGGCTAGGGATGGCGTAAAACCGCCAATCTGCGCACAGGCCCCGCCAATGAGCGGCACATTCTCCAAGCTTTGAAATTTCCTCGGATAATTGGGAAAAATCTCAATTCAACAAAAAATTAATCCTTCTTCAACCATCACTGATTTTCATACATACAATAATATCCGCTCCAAAGATCATCTCGTCATTTTCAGATGTCAATGTCGCGAATGGGCCACCGGTTTTAAAGCGATTTTGACAACAGTGAAGATAACTGTTTATTACAGACAAAACCAACCAGGTCACAACGAGGAAGAAACCTGTGCCCCACCAACTCACCACCCAACCCACTTCCGTCGTTTCTGAGCCAGGCCGCCAGACTCCTCCCCACATACACGATGTGACGTAGTCTACCGTTACATGTTTACATTGTACATTGTATATTTACATTATCCATCACGGTTCGAAAATTATCGTACAACAACACAGAAGTGATAATCTTTGGTCCTTCACCATTCCACATTACTTATTAAAATTAACGCCAGTTGTCTTGTGTAAATTCGGTGGTTTGAGACGAAGCTGATCCTGAAAGGGGATTCTTCATTTTGATTAAGTGATTGTGACGTGTGAGTGTTATTTATGGTTTTGTTTGGTTTTGGTCCCTCAAATGGAAGCGTTCAATGTTAAATCATCAGTGTTGGCGGGGGAAAAATCTGGTCCGATGAACGTCACTCCGACATTTTTCACCCATCCCGGAATCTCAATATTTATTCATGACGTCACTGGTCATATCCGTCCAGATAAGCTTTTATGGATACCCATGCCAATATATCGTTTTTTACCCCATCTCTCAATGGGTAGATTTCACTAAAATAAAATAAATTCTCCTTTCTGCTATCGAGATTCCGATCAATTCGCCCTCGTCAAACACCCCAACCGTCACAAGATGTATGAACGTCACCAATCATTAAATCCCAACATTCGGGGAATACAAGTCAGGTCGAGACGTGTTGGGAAACGTCATTCGCGGATCGAGCATCGACCAAGAGGACACATCAGAGAATGTGGTTTCATGCCGCATGTTGGTGTTGAAGCCTACGTTGTGAGCACATCGCCACCTCCGCAGCAGGTAAGTGGGGATGATGAGAGATGACGGAGTCCGGGAAGTTCACCAACACCAAAGGAGTTCTTTTATCAGTTAGTTTTTGGTGGTTTGATTGTAAAGGAAAAGGTTGTTTGTATTGAGAGTTGTAACACGAGTAAGTTTGTTCGTTGCCGCTGGATTCCAGCACGGAGTCCGGATAAAGGAGGAAAAACAAATGAGTCTGGTATCGTCGGTTCGGCAAGGTTGGGAGCTAACAATTGACGATTGATTACCACCGTATGGTCCAAGTTAAATCGTCCGATGATGACGAGGTGATCCATTTGAAACGGTTTGTTCGATATTTGAACCTTTTTCATTCCGAGGGTCCGTCATGCTAAACTTGTATGGAGTGAAAGGTGGGATCGCATTGGAAAATTAAAACCGTGGGATGGCGAAAAGAGAAGGACAGGGACTAATCTCGGTGGGAGGAGTGATAGTCATGCTCACAGGAAAGTGTGTTGAGGGTGATAATGGGAGTGTGCATGGTCTGGCGGTGGAAGTTAATTTAAGAAACCAGAAAAAGAATGAGTAATGTGCGAGAAACGTCCGTGATCGTCACATTGAACAATGAATTAAAAATCGTTAAATGTCAGTTCCCCCAATGCTGCAGGTAGTGATCACGGTGATGATGACGTCACAGTCTAAACAACGTGGAATATATCGCATAAATTGTCCAGTTCCCCCAATGCTGGAGTGTGGGTCACGGTGACATGATTGACGTCACAGTCGAACAAGCATGGCAATATATCGATAAATAAATTGTCCAGTTCCCCAATGGGAGAGTGTGGTCACGTAGTGCATGGATGACGTCACAGTTCGAACAATATGGTATATACTCTCACTGTATATTCGTTAAATTGCCAAGTTTTCCCAGGTTTTGATGCCTTGGACATGCCCACCAGCCATCAGAGATGGACGTGGCGTATATTACATGTCTTGCTGCGGTCCTCAGCTGGTGACACCTCCCAGATCACTTCCAGCACCGAAGTGGGGATGAACATACCCAGCAGGAAAGTTACAGACAAAATGGCACAGCGTTTGGACTTTTTCAAAGTTGAGAATAAATGGGAATACATTGATGGTTTTACAGGAAACTGTGTAGGACATTTTTTGTTGTCTTCTGTTGAGTTTGATTCCACTTGTCATCGGATCTGACGATTAAAAACTGTCCATCCTTGCTTACACCCACAGGCAGGATATTGCGCCTCATAACGTGAGCAGCCAGTCTTCACGTCCCATCCCTTTCGAGATCAAATTAAGTGGCTGTCTTGCCCAGTGGCACTTTTTGTGGAAATCTAAGATTCCTGAGTAGCCTTTAAAAAAAAAAGAGGGACGAGCTGTGTGTTGGTGCCACTGTTTAAATTCCCATATTTAATCTCCTTGTCATGTCTCGCTGCTTGGCAGTCTAGTGGTTTCGGCTTTTAATGTAGGGTTGGTGGGCGCTTTGGATCCAGGCCGTACACTGAATTCAAACCCACTCAGCTGTATGAATTAATTTACTAGTTGGGGTTAACTCGACCGTGTCATTCCTCACGAGGTCGGCAAAATGCAGTGCCAGATTCTGGTATCCTGTGTTTGAGAGTGCGACCCCGTCCGGATGTGCCCAATAGCCAAGAGACTGCTTAAGCCAGCACTAATGCTCTCGCACAGAGTATCGGTCCCAATCCTCCTCCCTCCTTGTCTAGTCCTTAATGGTTTGTGATACCTCATGCCATGAGGATGTCGATGAGGAATATAAAAGAGAGTTTTAAGTTTTTGTGGATCTCGTTGGTGGGAAACGGCAGGTTTAGGGATAACTTTCCCCGTAAGGCAAAGTTGAATTGTCACCTTCAAGGCAAAAGTTCCTTTCATGGTTGGTATCCCGCATGAGGAATGTTCTATGTATATACTTTACTCGTTGGTGGACTTGAAAGATCCCAAACCGGTGTTTCCAGCAAAGACGAACGAGTTATTGACGAGCATTTGAACAAAATCACAAATTTTTTATATTGATTTCTTTTTTTTTTTCTGCCTCCAACCCGGCCCCACCCCCCTCCAAACCCTCCTGTAAAACTGTGCTGGCAAGTGTGCCTCATCAAACCCAAAACGACAAAGTGTGAGTACCAATGACGCCTTCATTCTGCATAGCGATTATAAAAACTGGTGATGGACGAGATGATGATGCATGAATGAAATTTCACCTTGAAATGGAAAACAGAATCGAAAATATCACCTCCGGTTTCACTTTCAGTGCGTGGAGGTAAAAAATTCCCCCAATTTAGACGAATTTGACCTTTTGATCTGAAAAAAAAAAGCATTTTCATTCTGCTTTCTAGCTTTTAATTTGGAAAAGCCAATTCAATGACCCAATATGCTAATAGCAAAATTTCAGGTCAATGACTATGAAAACTTGACGATGTTTATGTGTTATGCGAACTTGACCTATTGACCAAATTATTAATTCTGTTCGCCCATATTCCATAAGAAAGCTCTGCTGAAAATTTGATGACAAAGCGTTCATAATTTGGGGTAAATTAAAACTTCAGGTGAATTGCCATGAATTATTGATGATTTGGTGAATTTTAAGCTTTAACAATATATAATTTAATCCCCATATTTGAATATTCTAATAATAAAGCTTTGTTGAACAATTTTGATGACAAAAAAGTTACACACCACACACACACACACACACACAACCACACCACACACACACACACACACACACACACCACACACACACACACCACACAACACACACACACACACACACACACGACACACACACACACACAGCACGTGATATTGGCAGAAACCCGTCTTCGCTGGTCGAGGACGGGCTAAAAAATTTTCTGTTCCTCTCGCGCTGCCCTGGTTTCCATGCTCCATAGAGTTTTCGCATGAAAACGCTGTGGAGGAAACAAATTGCGTCTCCAAAGTGCGATTACGTGTCGTCGTCGCAATTGGCATCGTTTGGCATGTGTCATGGTTACGTCAGTTAGTGAACGCAAATCGTCTGCCTGGTTCAATGCGACAAGAAGAGGCACAAAAAAAGGCCTCACATTCGACTGGTAAGGAACACAGGAAGTGATTTTTCATGCAATATGATTAATTCCCTGCATCATCATGAGGGTGTAAGAAGCGTCGCGAAATTGGTCTGTGGGGTTCCTCGAGAGGCAGTCATAAAAGGGTGAAGGGTTGATAAGTGGCCGGTATGTTGCTGGAAGTGGCGAGGTGGGGGGAGTGCCTTAAAGGTTTTTGGGGTCTTGGGGGTCTGAAAGTGATGTGTTTTTTGCGGGGGGCGGGTCTTGAAAGGTCATAGGGTGTCTGTAAGGATCTGCAAGGAATTTTAACGGGGTCTTCGCAGAGTTCTCAAAGGTTCCGTTGGGCGATACTTTCAGAGTTAAAAGAGTCTCAAAGGCGTCTCGGGTGTCAAGGGGTTTATAATGTATCGAGGGGTCAGGATCCATGCATGCATGCATAGTTCGCGATTATGGCAGTGGCCGTGCAACAAGCATTTTCTCATCCCAAAGTTATCCAACATTTGTGTCCACCTGAGCTTATTCTCTTGATGCTAGTTGGAATCAAACTGTTATGTTATAGTGTCTTCCCACTAGTCCAAAGTGAATAAACTAAAAAAATGCCAGATAGAAATGTGAATAAGGAGATTAACAGAGAAACTATACGGCACTTGGGAGAGCGGCATTACCTCCGCCGCAAGTGGCTGATTCATTATGCGTCTTGGTATCCCACTGGATTAGTGCGCATTCGGATTCGGAAATCTTCAACCACAAATTCTCAGGCATATTTTTCCGTGTCACATAGCCAAGCCGCTGCTCCAGCAAAATTTCCGTGTCCAAATGCCATACAGGTCACGTGGGTTAATTTTTCTTAACTGCTTTGGAAGAACTCTCTCAAACTGTCCACTCCTCTCAAATCTGGTGGCATCTTGTCGAGGTCTGTTTCTGGTTATGTTTTCCCCTCCATCCGCCTTTCTCACTTCAAATGCCTGCACAGCTCACACTCAAACGTTTAAAAGCTGAATGCCTTAAATCTCGGCGTTTGCTTCTAAATCTGTTGGTTCCCAACCCATCACTTTCTTACCCAGCCTTAACCCAGGTCGCACCCACCTGTTCCTGTGACTTTGTGTCCTTTTTATGACGAAGGTGGAGAGTGTTTGGCTGTCAAATCTCGCGACTCTTATTCGCAATGGTCCAGACGGCCAGTCCAGCCCACGTGTCGAAAACCGTTGCTCTGGCTACTCTTGCTCACCCTGCTCTCATCTGTTCTATTCACGCCTCTTCATTTTGCTCGCAAGGTCATCTGCCATCCTGCTTAGGAACAAGCAAACATTCACCAGCTGTGCCAGGAAGATAACGAGTGGAGAAAGACAGATGCCCTGCAACGATACGACCTAATCAGCCTTCTCCCGTCCCTATTCAATTCAGCAACGTTATACGAATCGCATCATCGCTTCAACATTAAATAACTTCCTTCTTCTCCATCCCCCATATCAGGCAAGCAGCAGCCTCTTCACTCTGCAGATCTGGATAAAATCACAAGCTGGTCCAACACGTGGAACATGTCTTTCAATCCTGACAAATCTCTGCCTCTCCGAAAGAAGCATCTGGAACCCCCCCCGCCAATCCTCTTGAACAATTTTCTGAACAATCCTCTTGAAGAAGTCCTTTCATTCAAAGT
>JAXMNL010002013.1:0-14854 GCA_035128595.1 Eptatretus atami
CGATTCGAGTCACGTGGCCGATCGCACGCCGGCGGGCGCGAATTCGCAACAATACTTACGAAATTTTTAGATTTCGTAAGTAATATATAAACATTAATTGTGACGTCATTCGTGACGTCATAGCACCGTGTCTTGTCATTTGTTGACAGATAAATGGCCTAATGGAAGCCAGCCGCTTCATCCGATTATATCAACCTTTGAAAAGGCTACCATCCGCGCGTCTTCACCAGTAATTTCTGGCAAGTATCCTAAAATCGGACTTCGATAATCGTGCACAAAATAATAATAAATAAAATTAAAAACCAGTATTGTCGACGTCATTCGTACGTATGCCACCGGTTGTCATTGGAGATGGATCGACAGTAGTATGGCCACCCGCGTTAACTTTGCACCGGGAAGCCGCCTCTGCTTCCCGATCTAATATTCAAAACCTTGGAAAATAGGCAAACATCCGCGGTCACCCAGTGAATGTATTCCTGGCAGTTCAATCAGATCGGACCGTCAATCGTGCAAAAAAATAAAAAATAAATAAATATATAAACATTAATTTTGACGTCATTCTGTGTGTCATGAGCACCGTGTCTTGTCAGTTGGTCGACAGAAAAATGGCCGTTAAACTTGGGAACCGCTCGCCTGATTCATATCAAAACCTCGAAAAGGCACATCCGCGGGTCCACGGCAATATTCCTGGCAAGTTTCAATAAGATCCGTCCGGCGGTCGTCGAGAAACGGCGGTCGCAGACAAACAGACAAAAAGACAAACAGACGGACAGACAGACAGACAAACACACACACATACACACACATACACAGAACACACATAACACACAACACACGAACACCACCACAGACACACAACATACACAGACACACACACACAGACACATACACACACAGAGACACACACAGCCACACAAGAACAATCACACACATCACAGCACACACACACACAACCACACACACAACCACACACACAGCACACACTACGCACCACACACAACACCACACACAATGACACCACACACAGACAACACAACACCAGAACACACACACAACACACACACACACACACACACAACCCACACACACACACAACACACACACACACACACACACACACACACCACACAAACACACACCACCCACACACACACACAACACACACCAGATTTGCTGGAATAATAGATAGATGAAAAGCCGCCGTCAAATCTGGCTCAGAGCGAAGGTCACCTTGTCCGTGTTTAAAAGAAGATCGATCAGAAAACCAACGCGTATGTACACGTGTACACGTCCGCGTTGTCGTGCGCGCGCGGGAACCAGTTGCCATGACAACTGATCAACCGGTGGAGCACGTGGCGCGCACACCGACCCGGCCACCAAATGCAGCCAAAAGTTAATGCACACCATAAAAAAAGGTAATCAAACGCACAGAAACACGACAAAAACGAAATTAATGTACCTCAAGTATAACAAGTATAATAAGACAAATTTTTTGATGGTGGTCGACGCAGTTATATAAACGATGCACGAAATTGCGTTGATTTTAAAATGAGAAAAAAACACAGTTATATATAATAATATATAAACATATCAACCAATTCAAATTAATAAGATCACTCGTCCAATAAAAAAAATAAAATTATAATAAATATTATACAAGTCCATCGAACGTTCAAACAAACAGACGGGAGTTATCGATGACAGCGACAGGCTGTATGATCGAATCATACAGAATTATATACAACATATAATACAGTAGGACAAGCGAGGATAAGGAATTACAAGCACCGGTTTGTACAAGCCTACAAACACAGGTAACACGAGACATGTACAGGTGAAAGAAGAGCGATGAATGTTCAAAAACTCATTATGATCCGACCGGCGCGGTGTACACAAAACAGTGTAACGAACGAACCAAGGTAAACAATTATAAAGGTGTGTTTGTATACAAAACATATCACGTGGTACCAGGTGTGTGTCTCCTCGACACTGCACGAACCCCAAAGGATCCAAAGGTTTCAATGCATATATCCAACAGGCCAAATATACACACCACATTGCACTTAGCCGCTTGTCATTTCATGTCCTTATAATCCAAGTCAAACACAATAAATCTCCAAATACTCCGATGTCTCCATGTCTATGATGTTCGAGCTCCTGCATGTTAAAATACTTCCAGAATGAAAGTGAAACTCAGTACATGCAACAAGCTACATGCAGATTGGTGACTTTGGCTTGCCTCCCTCACCACTAAGAAACCGTGAACACCACTACATCCCACCAGTAAAGGTGCACAACACTGCTGCAACACCAGTGAGAAGTGCTTCGGATTCTCTTCTCTCTTTAACAGCCTGATCTTGTCCATACTTGATTCTGTTCCCGGAGTTACTAAAAACTCTGGACATCCGACTGCTCGTCCTCCCCTAATATCTAAATCATGTGGTCCAGGACCGTCTCCTGACATATTCTCAGGCATTTCGACACGATCTGGCACCCGCTCAGCGTGCCAAGCTGCTCTGAATTTCTTCCACCCACACAGTCATCAGTTGATGCAATCAAATGGAAACCCTCTCTCCTCATCTCCCAACGGCACGCTGGACTGTGCCCTAAGGTAAGCTGGACCAGTCGGTTCCTCATCTCATCAATAACTTCTTTGTGAATCGCTGGAAAACGCCTGCTCTTCCTTTGAACACAAGCGGTGACAACCACCACCACCCCCCCCCACAGCCCCCCCCCAAATGGAAGAACAAACAGCAACTCAAAACAATCGGCTGATGCTGAAATTTATTGATACTAGCAAGAGGTACCCACCCTCCCCAAGTAAAAGTGCACAGTTAGAACGTAGTATAGAAGTTGACCTCATAACAAGTTGGTAAACAGGTCCACTACAGTCGCGCTGGTTGTGGTGGAAAGATTTAGAGTTAGAAAAGAAGAAGCAGACAGACCAGACAGACAGGAAAATACAACTAATTAGGTATGTATATACAGCAGAGGTACCCGACGTTGCCTGGTGGCTGACACACAGACACACTAATACACCAACAAACATGCTCTCTTAATAGTAGCGACTGGTTGAAATGGAGCAAGTCCTTTCAATCCTGCAAAAAATATCAGTCTCACTCCTTTACTCAAGAAAGGAAGCCTGGTGACCTCAGTGGTTTGGTGGTGGCGGCTTGGATCTTAGGGTCCTGAGTTAGCCCCGTCGGCACGCTGATTAAACACCAGTGGCGTGACTCAGCTCCTGTCATCTTCTGTGAGGTCAGAAATGAGTACAGTCAGTGTGTGTACTGGTGGAGGGGCACGCATCAGCGCACAGCTGCGCTTCAAGATATACTACGCAAATAAGCTGCCGTAGCAAGACAGAACAGAACTCAAAAAAAGGATCATAAAAATGGCCCACCTATCTAAATATATTTCCATGGCCAGCCACTGGACGAGATACAGTCTTACCTCCACCAGTCAGTGACCTCTCCTGGCTTAAACCATAAGGCAAAGCTGGCCTGCCAAAACAAGCCACTGATGGCCATTGTATTGTCGATTCCAAGTCTTCCTTGAAAAAATCAGAACGCCTCTCACTTATGGCCTTTGTCTTGCAGCAAAATGTAAATAACTACTCTCTGTGATGCGAGGCACCCCACCATCACCCCACCATCTACCCTCTCTCACCTGCATGGCACCACAACCATCACAATATCTCCTCTCTTGGATGTGTTGCATGTAAAGCTCTCACATTAATTGTATCTCCAATTAAAGAAGGCTGAAGCACAGACCTGTTCCTCTAATCCGCAGGCCAGTCAGTGTTTAGCTCTCAACTTTTTCCTGTATTGTCAAAGTCCAGAACTAGTCCGTTGTCTGTCAGCTTTCTAATCCTTACAGCACTCGGGGAATGTACGTCAATTATTCAATAAACTCCTGAACTGGTTAAAGTTCCCAAACCCATCCCAATACTCGCATCACAGTAACCTATGAATCAATCAAACATTAACAAAGAGCGGAAATTGCTTTGCAATACATGCCACTACTGGTAATGGAATGTTCGGGAGATAAAAATTGTTTGCATTAACGCACACGCGAGCCATACTGAACCCATAACTAAGAAAAGAAACCCTAAACCACCAGAAGGTCAACCAAGCGCTGATAGTGTTGGGTAACGACCAAGGCGATAAAACGCCAGAATACGATTGCTAAAGTATAAAATGGGAGATCTTACATGCCAAAATTGTAACTTCTTCTACTTCTTCACACTTTTTTCAACCCCGAGCACAAGAAGGCTGAAGCGCTGTATGGAGTCATCAGAAGGAACCCAAACAAGCAAAAAGCAAAAGAATAAGTCATCAGGAGGAACCTATAGGATTTGGTTCACCTGCTACTCTACTACTCAAACCATCCAGGCACAGCAAGTGAGCCTATTCAAATAAAAACAAAAATCTAAAAATAACCCAATTCAAAAAAATGTAATAATCTGGTGCCAGACCATGTGCATCCGAATCAGTTGAAATTAAAACATCCTATACACATGACTACGAGTTTCATAAATTTGGAAAATAACATCTATTGATGCAGTGTTCGAGAGAAATAATATTTTAAAGATTTTTCCTCAATGCGCAATATAGCTGGCAACAATGTGACCATCTTAAGTATTTGTAATACCCTGGTACCCAAGGCTCGGGAACTTGTGATGAAATTTTCCCCTTGATCTGTCAAGCCATTGTGAGAATTTTAAAAGGGTGATTGTTCAAAAAAATCAATAGCTGCCAAACCATGGACCTATGACATTAAGATTTAACGCCTATATCCCAAGGCTACTAATCATGTTGCCGAGTTCAGATCGACCTGATAACCATCTGGGAAGAAAAGAGTTTTCCAAAGTATTTATTTCAATCCAAAATGGCTTCCGAACCGCGTGACCTGTGACGTCATAAAATGTACGATTGCTCCTAATCGCTGGAGGATCACGTCGTAAAAGTGCGTATAAATCGGATAAGGGCGCTTTTTCGATCCAAGTCGGCTGCCAAACCACATGACCCATGAACATCATTTGGACCACATGCGAGTAACGGTGTGAGTATGAGTTTCCAATTCGACTGAAGTTGTTCAAAGAAGAGAGCACTTAGAAAATATCTCCCCTTCAATCCAGCAATGGCTGCCAGACCCAGTGACCTATCAATTAATTCGTAGAACACCTCCGGACCCCAAAGGCTTGGAAACATGGTGTGAATCTCCCCTCGATCTGTCCAGCCCCGTTCGGAGGAGATTGTTAGATTTTGGGCTAAATCAATAGCTGCCAAACCATGCGACCTAAATCAATTATTTTCTTGAACACCTTCGTATCCCCAAGCGGGGAACATGGTTGAAGTCTCCCCTCGATCGTCCAGGCCTGGAGGAGATTTTAAAGTTTTGGGTAAATCCATATGGCTGCCAAACCATAATGATGATGATATCATAGGTGAGAACGCTTTTGTCCTCATCGGATAGGTGGTCTTTACTGAAAAAGTCACCTCAATATGTTCACCATTTCAAGAATTTTTGAAAGTTAAATATAATATACATACAGTAATAGGCTTTCAAAAGCCGCATCAGCCTGTGCACAGACAACACCACACGAATTTATCAACACCAAGATCAACAACAAAATGCCCACAAGTGTTTTGTGGTTTTTTTGAAGTTTTGTAGTTTTTGGTATTGTTATTAATAGTTTTTTCTTCCCATGGGAGCGGGGCATATGGACTTCCAATTAAAAAAAAAAACACAACACCACAAACCACAGACAACAACCACACTAAATGGAACCTTGTGTCTGCATTTTTCAGTAAAAGAGGCTCATCAATGAGCACACAACTAAAGCAGAAGTTTTTATTTACCCTACCTCAACCCGTGTACCCATCATTGAAGGGCCCTTACCCCTGCCCCCCACCACCCCCCATAAAACACAACTGTTGGGCAACATTATGGCCTTCTTCGGCAAAATGGATCCAGTGGTACCAATCTTAGATTTCTGAGCCACGCCATGGAAATTGAACCCAAGACAGGGAAGGTAGGCAACGATGCTTTAACCTCAATCACAAGCTGCTGAACTGACTGGATCGGGAATTCGTCACGAGTTTTGTTCTGGCTGTTTCATAATGTCCTAGGGCAGCTGGCTGTGATGCAGGCTCCTGTCATAATACAGCAATAATTTGTAATTTTGCCAGGGTACTTCCACACAGAGCTGGCAGGATGGTTATGTACACACACACTCCGCCTCTAAACTGTCCAAGGCTCTGAGTTTAAATATTGGCCCAGCTCTAAAGTGTGTGTGTGTGTGTGTGTGGTGTGCGTGTGTGTGGTGTGTTGTTCTGATATGATATCTCAAAAAGTGGTAGATAGATTAGGAGAAACTTTGAGAACATAGGTTAGGTGTGTGACAACAAAGAATTGATCGATGATTGGTAAAGATCTGGATAGAAGGATAATTTAATTCTATTTTGTAAAGTGATTCTCAACCATTAGGAAGTCCCCTCAGGTTTCTGCAGGCTCACATGGTCCACCATCAAAAACCCATTCTAGCGAGTCTACCAAATCCAGGATCACTACTGCTCAACCACCACTCAATTCGTTCTCTTTTCCCCATTGTGGAACCAACTCCACATTCTCTCAATGTCATTCTTATTCCAGGCTTCAAGACCAGCTGTTCACGCACTATTTCAGATCAACGCCAATGCCAAAAACCATATCTCTCCCGCCCTCCTAACCACCTCCACCCTCACCGTCCAAAACCCCTCCTTCACTTCCAATTTCCATTTTTTTCGTTCCCTAAGAGAGTTTCTTCTGTAATCCACTTGTCCACCGTACCCTCACCTGCCCCTCATTCATATCCCAACACCAATTGTTTTGTCCAAGTACTCTCCCTCCAGTTTGGCCTTCCACTTGCTGTTGGTGTTTCCCTCCCCCTCTACGTCATCGTTGTTCTGTTGCAGCGCCTGATCCGTCGCAGTCCTTCCAATAGCTTTGACTCTGTGCACAAATGTGCTGTTTTGGGATATGTTTAACACAACCACAATGCTGTGTAATTAAGCCACCAGTGGCAGCCACTGTCCACATAGGTGAATTCATTGATGTTTTCTTTTCTTTTGGCAACTCAACCTGTTCATACCGATAAACCAAAGCACTATCTAATCGCCACCAGTCAGATCGAAAATGCTAAACGTGCCATCATGTTCTATAATAGGCCAGGAACAAATGATCAACGCTCCTGTTTACAGTGTTCAAGATGGCACAAATCACCAATCATTTAAAACATTTAACCGTTTTCTAATGTCTGTTATATATTATTGAAATCCAATTGTGAAAGATTGTTTAATGTGAACCGTGCAATTCGTAAAAACATCAAAAAGATACCTGTTATATAAAAAAAATACGAAATTACTACTAACAAGTTTCATAAGGATGCTATGTTAAGCCATCGAGCTGGCATGCTACAAGCTCAGACTCCATTTACAGGGTGACAAAATATCATTTCAAATTGCCATCTGTTAAGATTGACCATAACACCAGATTGGTGAATGTGTAAATTGTTAATGATTATTGAAGGTCTCAAATGATGTTCCTGAGACTTGAATGAGTGAGTCCAGAAGGCAGATGTGTTTGGCCCGGCCTAGTGGAAACTAAGCGAACGACGGTGGCCTGAGATCTACCGAATGGAAAACATGAACATGGTGGATCTGGGTACATTGCGATGCAAACTTCCTTAGTGTTTTTCAAGTGGTGAATTCCTTTTGTAAGTAATTGTTCCATCAAAAGGATCTCACTATTAGAGGACAAACATTGGTGCTTCAAATCTGGGTCTCACGAGGGGGTGGTGGTACAAAATGCTGTCTCGACGGTGGTCAGGTTTTTCCAACTTTCCTCCAGGAAGTTGACACTTCCTACACGCTGCAGTGGTCACGTCCAGCTGAAATGGCAACTGTGCAGAAGTATGTTTGTATGTGCGCTCTGGCCCTTGGAAAGGCCCTTTGCCTATTTGTAAGGTTGGAAATTTTGGCATGCTGGGACTCGAGCCTGAGTCTGTAAGGACCAAAAAGTTCATCCTATATGTTAGTTGAAGTCGCATGGTGTCAGTTGGAGGCCTGTTTGGGTTGGTCGGACGTACTTCACGCTGGGTATGGCTATCTTTGGAATTCTCACGCATCCAAGAAATCCCTTCAAAAAGGGGGCACGCAATGGTTCTATCTGCGGTTTGGTTGAAAACTGTTGCACTGGGTTCCCAACCCTGCCTGTGTAATCTCCTCCGATACACTAGGCATCCTAGGGTTACTGCTGCGGTCATAGCGTGCTGGCTCACGGCGAGGCCATGGTTCAACTATTTTGGAGCGATAGTCACTTATATACTGTTGTCCATCCAAACGTGCCAATTAAAAATCTTCAAGCTGACAAGGGCGGCAGGATTTGTTTGAGGAGCGATGCACTTAGAATGAATTAACTCTTGGTTGTGTAAGAATTCCCAAACTTTGAACTGGGTGGCAATAGCGACATCAATTAGTCGACTCGTCTGCTGATCACCATTTCCTTGAAATCACTGCAACAGAGTTAACAACCTTAAAAAAAGACACAAACAGCCGTTTATACAGCCATTTTCCCTGCCTGAGCAGGGGTAGCTTTCTGAGGCAATGTTTTATTGGCCGGAAGCCTTCCTGACGGCCAAACTCCTGCTCGCCTCTTATGATACACAGAGAATAATGGTAACCTAATTCAGACCGAAGACATAACACCGGGACCAATACACCTGGTAATGCATATTCGGCCGACCCGGAAGATGAACAGGCTGATCAACCTTCCTGGTTGTAAATCAGCGGCCAGGGGTTTGAACTCAGACCCAGGAATCCCAAGCCAGCCCCGCCCCGCCCACCGCCGGCCCAGCCCTGACCACTAAGCCAACAACCAGGCTTTTTAAATGAGACAAACATTTATAATTTCATCAAACTCTATGTCTGCGTCCCTATTTCAGACGAAAAAGTGTAGCTCTGCTGTGCAAGAAATCGATAATGGACATCAGTGTCTAACAGGCTAATGACACCTATCTTGGTGGCAATCTATGATATTGTGCGGCCGGCATCCGCGAGGGAAACCACAGAGGAGGACTGTCTCCGCTTCTCTCGGACGTCACTGGAATTGCAGGCCGTCGCACAACGAATAAACTCGTGTTGCAGTGGGTCTGCCTTAAATACCGCGAACGCCAAATAACTCGACCAATAACTCGTCCTCCGTCTAACAAACCTTACCTAGGGTCACTGTACCACCTTACCTGGGGAATGCACCTTGGTACGTACTTGTGTGTTAACCCAGATTAATCTACCAGATCAAAGTGCAGTTGAAGCGGAACTGCCAAAAGTTAACATATCGGCTTACGAAACAAATCTTGGGGAACAACGTCCGGCTAGCTAGCTGCGGGCCAATGTTGGAGCCAATGAATCGAAAAGACAAAAACGAGCTGGAACATTCCAAACAGCAGCATTTATTAAAACAGAATGCGAGGAAAGTGATGTGGCAAGTAAATGGGGTTTATTGCAATGTACAGCAGGGAAACAAGAAGGTGAAAAAGTGTGGAAAAAGAAAAACATAATCAAAAGGAGACACAGAGCAGAGTTACGCCCATTAGATCGGTATGCAGTCTGACAACTACGCTAACTGACAGACCCATCACACACACACGCCCAACACATACACAGGCACAACACACACATCCACACACACACACAGGAAAATAGAGACAGCCCAGAAGAGAAAGAAAGCAGATGAGCGAAATACCTCTCATACCTAGTGCATGTCGGCCAGGCCAACACGGCCCAGAACACTTGGAAAAGTAGGTGGAGGAATACTGGGTTGTCAGAAGTGGAGTTGTCTCGTTCTGGTCGTGTTTCCCTCTGCAGCACACCTGACAGTCCTGACGCATCGATGAAGTGAGCAAATGGACCGAAAAGACGAACAGCAGCAGCGATGCACCAATGAAGAAGGGTGAAAAAGGACCCTTGATCTGTTCGCTCTGTCCCAATTAAGGCCCAGACAAGGGAGGGGCCCGAAGAATCGGAAACCAAAACGAACTGTAGACGAAATCACGCTCCCCTAATTGGGCCATGGTGGTCAATAGCCACGCCCCCGCCAGATCCTCGAAAGTGAAAAAAAGTGGGTATCAGTTGCTCGCTGACCTGTCATGCATCGGAGCTCTGAGTTTAAATATGGGGGCCGTGGTCTTCACACGGCGCTCCCAGCCCCGAAAATGCGCGGGTCTTCATTCCAAGGCGAATGTGGAGAAAATCCCTGCGCGTAAAGTCCTAGGTCCCTTCACGAGCCAAAGAGCATGGGTTGGTTGCGTTTCGTGCCTCGTGTTAGCCTGAAATAGCCCGACCCAACGTCTCCGCCGGGTCCCTTGAGGCTACGGTGCGAGTTTGAACGACAATGAGGCAGTTGCGCAGTTGAAGAACATGGCGCCTTCGTGTGACAATTCGTAGTGAAGAGGTGGTGCATGTGGCATTTGTAGCGAGTGATATTGCCATGTGGCATCCGTAACGAGAAGTGCTTGCCACAATCCGTCTGAAGCGAGATTGAGGAAAAAGTCACGTTCAACGTGAGTTTGCGGGGTATTTTTTACCAGTTGCATGAAGTGGTTGGTGAGCGTGGAGGTTGTTTGCGAGCGAAATGAGGTCTGAAATGAAATCGTGGTTGGAATTGTGCGCAGTTTGAAATGAAAATTGCACGCAAAGCCCGAGAGGCCGTGGACGCTCGCAACCCGAGCAACAGGTACGCACTGCACAAGAACGTACTGGAGACGCAACGCTCAGGTGCCTTCTAAATCTATGAATGGCATGAGTGGTTTTTTTGCTTGCAAATTTCAATGGAAAAAGAAAAAGGTGTAGCTGTTATAATACGAACAAATCGCCTTCAGGTCCGTAAACTCAGTAAACGAGCCCGGCCCGAGTGAAGGACACCAAACTCCGTGGAAAATGAACGCCATATTGGCAAGGACCCGTTTATAGGTCATCCGCAGCCTCCCCGCTACGTCATGACGTCATTCAACACAAACTGCAGTAGCAGGAAAAAAGTAAAGGTGAATGAAGATATAAGAGACGCAAAAATGCATCTTCCCCCTTTTTACCGTCATCTAGATACGGAAGGGACCAAATAAGACACATACATTAAATAACTGCCTGAATTGCTGTAGTTGCGTGCAATGCCTGAGGCATACGTTACAGAAACCGCACTATCATATATATATATAAATAATATTAATAATATATATATATAATATAATATATATAATTAATACTACACACAGCATAGACAGCAACAAACAGTAATCTTCCACCCTGAACCAGTCATGGGTGTATCTCGTATGTAGGTGGATTCACACAGTGGTACGAGGAGTTAACAACAAATAATAAAAGAGCAGCAGTAGCCTTTGCACTGGCTTATCTGGTTGATTCCCCGGCGGACTACAATACTTTCATCCGATGCTTCATAGTTGCATCAAGTGATTGGCGTCGTTCAGAGAGACTTAAGGGCATTTGACAAGTCTGCTGGAAACCCTGAAGAATTTTAAGATACCACAGTAATGTCATGAATGGCCAGAACCTCGGCTAAATTTGCAAATAATATAACCGCAAGGCTACGTGGCCCAGACCACGCCTCAGCAATGAAGGCAATACAAGCAGGCTGATTTATGCTCTCGGGGGGCAACATGCTCCCAAAATGCACGCTGCCCTTTGTCTTTACAACTACTAAAGAACAAAAAAATAATAAAATAATCAAATAATCATTCAATTGGATTCCGCTCGAGACAACAGTGTCACTCTCCCACACTAATACTGTCTCCTTGCTAAAGTACAGAAACCCGTAGTTATAACCACAAACTAAGGTCGAACAAACATCTTCAAAACACTGTTGATGAGGATCAAACAAAATGGTATCCCACCTGTGAAGTGGTTCGTGTGACCAATATTTGGCCTTGAGATCTGAATTGATATAGGATGCATTTCTGGACGCAGCCTGTGTGCGGCCACCCGGAAATTCATGACTGTACGTTGAGAGCCGCGAACTTTGCTCTGGAGGTTTGTACACTGGCAAGACAAATGGCCTGCACTTTGTGTGTACAAAGTTGGATCCGGCAGTGTAGATCAAAAAAGGTCATTTACCAAAAATCTGGAAACTGAACTACCTCTGAAAAGCAGTTTAAATCTTTTTTAATTCCAGAACAATAGTGTAATCATGGGGTGGTGCTTTTCTAAGAGAAAAAAATGTGCATCATTAAATGTTTAGATGTAATTGCGAAAAGGGCGGCAGGATGGCCTACAGGTTGACCCAAGCTATGAAACTGCATCTGGGTTTCACAGGCAGGGCATTCATCAATGTGTGGCCGATCCCTCGTAGAGGAGCGTTAAACTGGGAGCGCCGTCTGCCAGCATTGTTTGGGGCGATGTAAAGATCCCACGGTGGTCCTTTGAAGGAATAGTAGGGTTGGTTTCTGCTGGAACCGCCTGAACAATCTCAAAAAATCCCCGCTGCAACTACTGCTGGAAACCAACGGAAATCACAACTAGTATAGCCCTACCAAGAAAATGCTCGGCAGCCACCACCACCTCCGACCAGAGTATGGTATAACACCAGATCAAAAAGTTGTTAATCTTCACTGAGGACAACTTGTGCTGAAGCAGTACCTCTGGCATTCTGCATATGGGAATTTGTAACGTTGGTCAGTGTGACGACCTATAAACTCCGCCACGGCCCTGGCAAAACATACCCGAAAGGGAGTTCAAATCCACTAAATATCAACTGCTGGCAGAAGTCCTAGAGCTAACGTCCTCAATAAGATGGCACACACATTGATGCATTGCTCCCGCAATGAAACACAAGAGTGCCAGTTTATTGAGCAGAGATTCGAAGCCCAGGTTGGATCCCCTTAAAATTAAAATTCATTATATGCCACCCTGTGGCTGCTGGTTGCACAATCACTGCTGGGAGCACAGCTGTACTACTATGCAAGTGCCCCTGTTTCCAGTAGGTGGCTGTCATTTGCCAACCTCAGAAGGATGACAAGCAGTCAACTCACCCGGTTGTTTAACGCACAACAGGGGCTCAAAAACTCAAGACCCAAATGCATAAGCCAAACCACCTAACCGCTAAGGCCAAACACCAGGCTTCTCAAAAAAATAGTGTTACGTAATGAAATTGGAAAATGTTATTTTTGGCCTGACGAATAGGTGCTCCAAGACTTCTCATCTCCCAAGCACAAACATGCGAAACATTTAGAAAAAAGTTTTGAAAAGAGTAATAACGATGAACTCCAATGGAAGGTGATGGGTCTTTCAGACATCATTGCTACCTGTAGCTTGGCTTTTTAAAAAAAAACCCAAAAGGGTTCCATTGGGGCCCCGGAACGTTAATTCCGCGGTGTGATCGGAGAGCGGGGTTCCAGTTAGTTTGACATATTTCTCCATGTATTCTGTTTTCCATGACTGTTCTTGGCTTTGCAGATACAGTTTTACATTGCAGCTCCATGCTTTCGCAATACAAATGCATGAATCAACAACGAAGAACATAATACATCTTTACCTCCGATACCGAAGTGGACGGAGGTATGTATGCACCCTTGTTCTGTTACTTGCGAGAAGATTCACAAGTAGTGGTTGGTCTGGCTGTTGTTGTCCACTACGGTCACCGGATGGACTAGTAGGTTAACTCTCCGTCGCTCGTTCTGTCCAACCGAATGATTTTTCTGACTTTTTTCCATACCTAACATATCCAACTGAAAACTGGTACATACCTATTACGATAAAGGTTACAGAACAAGTTCGAGTTCAGGGCGTTTGTCAATTTTTCAGAATTAGCCCCTTTTAAACTTGGAAAAAGATCACATTAGACATGGTCATTGGTCAGCACTGCCCTGACCACCCTCACTGCTTAAAACACCGCATTGGCTGGACAGCTGGCCTGGCTCCACCCCAATAACAATCAGTGCCGCCATTGCGGCAACGATGCCAGGCCCAGGCCTTACGCTCCGCATACATAATATGACATACATACATGCCTACGCATAGACGACATAACCATAATACTTTCCTTTATTTGCAGAACAGACCCAAACACGGTACGTGGAGAGTTCTTTTCCTTCATTTTGTTCCAAGTATGTCCATGTGGCGGAACGGTTTCCATGACAAACAATTATTCACCCATGACAACCCGAAATGACTTTTTGAATATTATTCCCGGTACATCAATAATTCAAAATATAAATCAAAACTTGCACAACTTATTACGTATGTATTGTAGATTGTAAGGACAATGGGTCAAAAAATTAGAACGAGGTCAAGGTCAGGCAGCCGGAAACACCTTCAAACGCCTTCCTGTTACAGATTAGAGACTGTATCAACCAAATTTGCAATGTATAAAAAAATCAATCAGGTAAATACTGATAGGTCAAATTTCAAAAATGCTTCTTCCGGCAACTGTTGTTTATTTGTATTGCGCAAGTACATTGTTATGCATGACATTTTCTGTTTCTCTGTTTTCGGGAAGCCAGGATATCTCAAAAGTGGACGGATCGGAACGAAAACTGGCGTACTGGTTGGGTATGGGATAAGGACAATGAATACCAGATTGATGAAGATCCAGACCCAATTACTGTAAATTTTAAAAACTATGCGGGCCCGTAGGCGGCCCGAGGTGCGTGCCCGTAGGTGAATGCCAGTATGTGCAGCCCTCTCTCGCCCCTCTCTCTCGCCCCTCTCTCGCCCCCCTCTCTCTCTCCCCGCTCTCTTGCCCCTCTCTCTCCCCCTCCTCTCTCGCCCCTCTCTCTCGTCCCCACTCTCATCCCCCCTCTCCCGTC
>JAXMNL010002014.1:0-14849 GCA_035128595.1 Eptatretus atami
GAGAGAGATCCATCTGAAAAGGGGATGGAGTTACTTTGCGGATGTGAATGCACGCTTACGAGCACCGATGCGACAGTTTATGTTGGTTCGAGAATCCAAACCAGATGAGGGCAGTTCAAAGATACGTGTGGTACCTCTGACGTGATCCCATCAGGAGTCCTCATCTCAGACCACGTGCAATACTGCACTTTTTTCAATGCAATATTCTCAAACATCAAAACGCAAATGTTTTTTTTATCTTTGCAGAGATGCGTGCACACACACACACACACACACACACACACAACAACACACACACACGCCACACACCACACACACACCTCGTCGCCTTTTGGCTGCTGTTGCATCATTGGGTCGGATGTGGCTCTGCTGCTGATCGCAGTACCCCTATATGGGGCAACTTAGCTAATATAGCATAAACAATTGTGATTTTGTGAGGAAAGCACCAAATTTGCACACTAGTACCTATCATATTTGAACAATTTGGATATTGGGCGCATCTCAAAATTTTGATGGCATGGAAAATGGCTTGCCACAGCCATCAGCGCTGAATTTAGATGGCCAATATCCAAATCTTTCATAATATGAAAGGCTACTAAGTGTGGCCAATTTTGGTGCTTTCCTCAACAAAGCACAATTGTTATGCTAAGTTCCCCACTATATTGCCAATACACTTGGTGCTCATTTCGTCAACCTCGGATTATTGGAGAGATGCATACCTGAAATGTTCAAAATACCATCAGAATATGTCCTTCCGATTGTTTGGTGTGATGTGTGTTACAACGTGTTGACTCTTTGATTTGTGGCCTTGCTGCAATTTGACTCTTTTGTTACGCACAGTGGCAGTGAACTACGGGTGAATCATACATGATCACAACTATACAACTGTGTGTGTGTGCATGTGATCATCACGCCTGGCACGCAAGCGGTCGTCATGCTGATGTGTACAATTGGTCACGGAACCTCAGTATGAAATCGTAAATTTTGCGCGACCTAAAGCCAATTTTTTTATATTAAGATACCATAATGACATTTTAGCATGAGGATCATGCTGTGGGAAGAAAATATGTCCAACATCTGTTCTGGAGCCTTATGGAATCGCAAACGTATCTGCAGCATACTGTCCCTATGAAAATTATCTGATTGTGGACAATTAAGTTATTGTTGACTGTGAAGTTGGATCTCCTCCAGGAGGACACTGTTTCACCAGCTCGTTCTTGCAGTGTGTTCACACAATGTTAAGGACACATGCTCTTATGGTTTTGAAAAATTGCGTCCAATATCTCATGCCCCAGTTGGAGATGCTTTTATGGTATTGTGTAAACACAGTACCAACATTTCAATTGGTCATTGAAAAAAATAGAAAGCTTTTCAAGATGAATGGATGGTTCAATTTGTGTGTTTCTGGACATTCGCCTGATCGCATTTTGAAATGGCTGCAAAGTGTTGGAAACCCATTGATGATTTCCTGTTTGCTAGTTGGACCATGACAAGGTGTTTAACGTGATTAAGTAGACTGCTCAAATTCACAAGGTTGGTCTTCATCATGGAAATGAGATTTTCGAACATCCCTCATGTGAGCATGCTTTCAAATTGACGATGGACTTTTGCCGAAACTCCATGACTTTGATTTGTATGATTGAAAAACACGACGAGGAACACACAGGATATAAGACGGAAATTCGCCCGCAGGAGGAGTCCTCGGCCCATCATGCTTGCCCGTGCATACTCAGATGAAATAAATCCATCAACAACTTAATTTATTGGGGAATGGCGGAGGAGTTGGGATGAGAGCATGTGGCAGGCATGGAGATATAACAAAGGTGATGAAATAAAATGGGGAAAATCTTTATTTTTAATTATTATTTTAAAATTATATATTCTGTAAAATATTTATTTGTGGGGGATGGTTGTGGGCGAAGGTGGTTTTCGGGTGAAGATAGACAACACCACCACACACTATGCCTTGACTAGCCCTCTCACAAACATCACACTCAGCACAGATGTAACATCACCCATCCATACTCAATCACGTACAAGTCCTGGCAACATCCCGATACCCATCTATCTCCAATGATCCTAGGTACCTATCTAATTCTAATTTAACTTATCTACTTTTCTGCTGCCACTGCCTTCCAGGGAGACCGTTCCATGCATTAACTACTCTCTGAGTGAAAGACCCCTGCTAAAGGGGCGTCACACCTTGACGATTTAGCCAGCGTATGCCGATTTATGAAAAATTTGTCTAAAACGCTGGCACATCGTCGAATACGTTATGGGTACGTTTTGTGTACGTTTAGGTGCACGCTAGAAAACACTACCATAGGTCGTATTACGCTGGTTTAAAACGTTGTACTTTTGGTTGTCCAAAAATTTTGCTGCTTGAAATTTTACGACGTACTCGGCGTTTGGCTCACAGTTCCGCTACGCTGGCCATAAGTTGTAGGCACGTTATCGATCGTGACACACGTTAATTGTATGTTTACTCATAAGTCGAAACGCGTAGAGGTAACATTCGCGTACCGAAACTTATTTCTAACCTATGAGTAACGTTTGTAAGACGCTACACGAACGTTGTTCACACTTCGCAACACGCTACTTTGAAAGTTCCTCATACGTCGCAAACACATCAAGAGTAATGTTTAGGGTACCCGTGACTTATTTATAACCTATGAATAACGTGCTTGGGTAATTATTACGCTATGCATACGCTGACTATCGTTGGGCATAGGTTGGTGGACGCCTAAAACACGATAAACAATCGTTGGTATAACTTATGTATAAGTTTCGAAGCGTTCTGTGTTCATTACTAGTACATTATGCATTTGTCAAAGTCGTTTTAATACTTTAAAAAGTAAACAAAGAATATTTCATCGTGGGAATGAGGAAAAAAAATTATCCGAAAAGAACATCGAACAATGGTGCAAAGTAGTCTCCTATTCGTGGACGATAAGAGGATCCATCATCACCCACACCCTCCCATCACTCACTATTACTGACATGGACTACTACTACTACCATAACTTACTACTACAACTACTACTACTACTGACATGACATAACTACTACTACTACTACTACTGACTAGACATACTACTACTACTACTACTGACATAGACATACTACTTACTACTACTGACAAGACTTACTACTACATACTACTACTACTGACATAGCATCTACTACTACAATGCTACTACTTACAACTACTACTACTTTACTACTGTCACGCACACCAACTACTGCTAATAATATTACTACTACTGATACTACTGGCATTGACATCTACTCAACATGGAGTCTGGAACAATGATGGGTTCCTCTGTGAAGCCCATTTGTATATACCATTCCCCTTAACGCTGCCAATACGCCATTACACGGTAGATGTAAGTTAGAAACGCGTTCAGTAAGTTGCTGTGGTCGTCCGGAAGACGTCAATCTAATTCGTCTACATACAGACAATGTGCGTTTGAGATACGTTACATAGGTTCATAGCATGTTACTCCAAAGGTTAGAAGCACGTTCATCCTAGGTTCAAAGCATGCTACACATAGGTTAACGCACGTTACTCATGGTTCATAGCCAGCTAGTCATTGGTTCAAGGCAAGTTACAAATAGGTTCAATGCACGTTACTCATAGGTTTCAGCACGTTAACATAGGTTCAGAGCACGCTACTCATGTTAAAAGGACGTTACCCATTGGTTGAAAATTAGGTTGCGGGATGTTAAATATTACCTTGACGTGTTTCGACTTACGAGTAACCTACAAGTAACGTGTGTCCGTCGTGTGTAACACAATCGCGGAGCGTGCCAGAACATATGACAACGCATGCGGAACGTGTTAGCCATACGCCGAGTACGTCGTAAAATTTTCAGCATGCTTGAAATTCACGACGTATTACACGTACCACGTAATATGACAGCGTACTTCATTGTTTTCCAGCACTAGTCTAACGTATACAAACTTACCTATACCGTATTTGACGTGCGCCTAGCGTTTTTTAGACACATTTTCATAGGCCGGCATACGCTGGCAAAATCGCAAGGTGTGACTGCGATGTTGACACTTCAAATTCTCAGCGGTTATGATTCAATATCGGCGTCCGGCAGGTTTCTAACAGGCTACGCCACGAGTTCGTCGGCGTACGTGCGCGCGCTATGCGTAAGTTAAATATCGTTGGCATAGGTGTGAACGCCGACAACAGGCTCAAGATTCGTTTGGTATAAAGTTATCAATAACACAACGAACGTTCTGTGCCGTTACTAATATGTTATGCATACGACCAACTGTGTATGAATAGCCCAAAACTTAAAAACATCAAAATTTCAGCGTACGCCAACGTTTTACATACATTTTTTATACGTTGCCATTGCTGGTTAAAACGTCAAGGTGTGACAGGCCCTTACTACCATCTTTAACTCTCCTCTTCTTTGCTCTCACTGTCTGTTTTGCTGAAGAACTCTTCTGCACTTATTTTGTCTGTACCTTCATTTTCTAAATCCTCCATCACATCCCATCATAATCACTTCCTTTTAATGATATAAAGTCCTGTTTTTCTCAGCCGCTCCTCATAGCTGAGTCTAGCTTGGCCAGAATCAATCTAGTAGCCCTACTTGTACCCTCTCCATGGCAGCTATGTCTTTCTAAGACATCGCACTCAAACTGTACACATCCAAAACTGCACACATAACTTGCTCTGTTTACTCCGATAAGGATTAAATCTAACTCAGTCTGTTATTTTATACCTTATAAATGCCTTCTGCTTCTCCTTAATAGCGTTCCTTATCTCACTACTCAACCTCCCTGGCCTCTTTCACTTCTAGTTTTACACCATTGGAAATCTATTTACTCTGCCCTCTACACATTTGCTCCTTGAAGGTTTTCCCATTTTTCTGATGCTGATTGCCTATTGTTAGTTTCTCCCAATCTACATCACCCACTCTCGCTCCATACCTTCAAGATTTGCCTCCTGAAATCTAATAGCCTTACTCTGCTATCCCAACAAAATACTCCTTGCACACCCAATGTTATGGTCACTTGATCCTAAATGCTCCCCTCCATCCACGTCTCCACCATATTGGGATCATTATTGAAAGTAGGTCTACGCTGCACTCCCACTGGCCCCTCGTGACCATTGTCTACTCTGGGTTAAGAAGCAATCCTGGACGAGATGTAGGAAATCCTCGTCTGCTCTGCCCTTCCCTCTTGGTATACCCAATCTTATCGAGCAATATAAGTTAAATCTCAAAATTTTAAAAATTAATTCTATCCTCCTTACCACATGCCTTCTGAAATTCCCATGTCGCCCTCTTTTCCCTCTCCTCACACTGGAGCCCTATAAAAGCATTCTTCCAGTATCTTACTGTTTACAATGTTTAATCTCTATCCATATAGATCCTCCACATTAATCCTTCCTTATATACACCTCCTTTCTCTCGATGAAATCTTGTTCTTTACCAAGATGCTTACTCCTCTTCCTATTCTCTCCTTCCCATCACACCGATACACCCTTGTAGCTTCTAATCCTGTCCTCCAGTTATCTCCTCCTTAAACCATGTCTCACTTAGGCCTAAGTCACATTTGCTCTACGGCGAGGATACGGTGGCCGTACGCCTCTGAATTGACAGAAACGTGCGCCGGCCGCAGAGTTTCTGCGGTGGCCTCAGGTGGCCCTACGCCGCTTGGCTATAGTTTTCAGGCCGTAGGGTCGCCGTGGAATATAGCGCGGAGTTATAACGTTTTTTATTTCTACGTTCGCCGTAGCATTCGACAAGCCGAAACAAAACTTGTAAAAAAAAGAAAGAAAAAAAAGACCCACTCGTACCGTCCGTCTGGCCGCACGTTCGCCTTAGGGCCCCCCTGCGGTCCCCCTGCGGTCGCCTTGCGGGCACCTTGCGTCTGCCTTGAAAATTTCTATGGCCACCGCAGGGACGCCCTAAGGTCACCGTGCGACATCAAATCAAAGACCGTACGGCACCCACGTTTCGGTCTCCACAATTTATAAATACGCCGTGCGGCTACCCGAAAATAAAAACATATGTGACTGCTACATTGTGTGGACCGTGGAAATACTGCGGCCGACCCTATAATTGCTAGTGGCCGTTATTTTGTAGACCACGGCCACCGTGGCAAATGTGACTTAGGCCTTACTGCAATTATATCGTACTCCTTGCTATCTACTTTGGCCTCAATCTCTTCAATCTATTATTTAAACTCCTGACATTGGTAGAGAATATTGTTACGTGTAAGGGTGTGGGATGCATATATTGTGGTAAAACAACATGGACTGTGTGATTGTGTAGGTTAGATTCCTTCTTGTATCATGAAATTGTCAGAGTAAGTAGTCTTGTAAAACCTCCTGTCAGGTGAGGCCAGGTGAGGATTTGGCAGAAACATCAAAGCACATGGACAGCAGATATGGCTTTCCAAAGGAAACATCATGAACTATTGGCTGCAAGTTATGGTGGCGAGGTTGGCTGCGGATCACTGGAGGACATGGATAAACATGGGAATACATACACACACAATTGACAAGTCAAAGAAGAACAAGGAAGATAGGACAGATGTGGTTGAGATCCTGCTGTTGGTGAAATTTTCAAGGAAAGTAGTTTTTAAGGTCGTACCTGACTCGGTGGTTTAATGGTTATTAGAATGTCTGATCTGAGTCTCGAGGTTGCAGTTCGACCCTGGTGAGTCATACCCAAAGCTTTCAAATGGTATGTGCTGCTTCCTTACTTGATGCTCAAGATTTTATTTATATGTATATATGTATGTATATACATATACATACATGTGTTGTTGAGCTGTGGAGGAGCTCACATTAAAAACGATAGAGCATGGCTAAACGATCATATTTGGCATCATAACTGGTTTTGATGAGCCTAAGGGCCTCCTCCTGCATCAAAGTTTCTTGTCGGGATAATCTCATCACACCAAAATGGTACACCGGAAGCTCACTGTGTTCGTAACACGTTATTTAAATGGACACTTTTTCTCTGGAGAAGCGAAGGAGCCGCAATAAACTTTGAATTAACTGTGTGGGACTTTAAATAACCTCAATGAAAGGTGTTGTCACATATATGTGAGAATTAGCAATGTAATGGATCGAAGTGTTGTTGGGAGCAGGAGAGATATATTAAGTAAATTTGAGAGCTGATTGTGGGTGTCTGTTGAAGCAACTTCTGACAAATTTGTGCTTGTTTCACCATTTTGTATACATTATGCATGGCTTATGTACATCTCATCAAGATATTATATTGACAAATTGTTATTCCAAAGAAATATTATTAAATGACTAAAGCCATTATATTTCGGTCTGAAATCAAATGTATAATTTTGTTTTAGGACTTATACAAGCTTTTATATATGATACTTCCGATGTTCTGAGTAATGAGTGCGAAGTGTTGCTACCACAGAATCAAACGTGCAATGTCGTAACAAGTATCAATTTGGAACGACGACAGATTCAGGAGGCCCAAAAGGTCAGACGTTCATGGACAAAGACACCACTTTCATCACAGCTTTATTTAAGAGGACTCCCTGAACTAAGCCGTAATCATCACAGTATTTAAAGCTCTCTCTCCATGTTGTATGGATAAACATAGCATCACGTCGCTTAGCTCATACCAAATCAAACCCAACGTTTATCAATGATTCCTTCTTCAAGTAGAGGATCACATTGAAAGAACCTTGGTTTTGTCGTAAATTTTGAGTTCATGCGTGATTCTTTGACATGGATGAACTAAAGCAGCTGGTTTAAGATAAACAGAGAATATTAAGCTTGATCCAAGCAATGAAACGGCATACCAAATTTAAATTGACATTTATTTCATTGCACGTGAAAAAGGATCAAAGAGTCAGGAATAAAACATGCTATGATGGACGTCTGTTATCGGCATTTGATGTGGTCGAGTCCGGTTGTTGCTTGTGTATGGACGTTCAAGTCCTGAATGCAGCCACATGGCAAATCTTGAAATGATGAGCAGTGGTGAAAAAATCAATCTGCTCTTGCACATGTGTGTCTATGCTAATAAAAACACAGGTTGCCTTAGTTTGTGATTCGTCAATTAAATGCCACATCTAACGAATGATCGGAGGAACAAAGCCATCAGTATGCTGAATCGTGGAATCAGTCAGAAAGAGTTGCTCGACACTTTCATGTCCACCACTCAACAGTTTCTAGGCTACAGAATCGATACAGACCCAGAAAGGGTCAGCAACCTCCTCGTCCTTGTCCTGGTGCACAGCGTGTGACGTCAGCAAGACAGACTGAACATCATCATCATGTCACTCCACAACCGCTTCAGCACAGTATGAGAAATGGCCAGAACCGCCATTGGACAATGGGATGAGTCATCAGTGACAAATCTTGACACATCAACACCGACTGCACGACAACGATGGGCAGCTGCTGTGGTAACTTGGGTGGGAGATGATTGGCAAACGTCATCCTTTCTGATAGAATCGAGGTTCTATGCCCGTTTTCTAGATGGACATTTCGCGTGTACCATCGGCAAAGACACCATTTCACTCAGGCTGCATTACTGAGCGAAGACCGTTTTGGAGGTGGTAGGTGTTATGTTTTGAGAGCAATCATCAAATTAACCCTCCACGGAATGTTGCAGAGCTTACTGGCAGCTTCACAGTTCATGGACAGTAATACCACAATCTCTGACTCCGCCTGTGTTTATCCATGCCCTGTAGACTTCAAGCACGCATCACCGCCCATGGTGATCACACTCAATATTGTCTCGATGGACCGCTGCAAAGTTAGACATTTTGTGATGACACGTGCACATTATAATTCCCAGTCTCTGTGCAGATTCTGCAGGACTGTCCTGTGACAAATCTCATATGATTGCATACATTGATCTTTTTTATGCCTCTGCTGATAAAGTCGCGGAGCATTATGTTTTCAGGGTCTGTCCGTACGTATTTCGTACGTCCGTCCATGCTAATTTTATGTTTCTCTGCAACCACTTATCGAATGACACAAAATTTTAACGTAGGTATAACTACTCATGTAGAATGGTATAATGATATTATGATGTCATAGGTCACTGGTGTGGCAGCCTATTGGGGGAAAAAAGGAAAACTTTGGGATCTCTGTACCTCCGAAACCTCTCATGGAATTTTTTTTACTTCGCACATGTGTGGTATTCCTCATGGGGAACAGCATGATTTTTTGATGATTCATAATTGCAAATGTTGAACGCTTTATCTGATCAGTATGAAAATTTTTTGAGGGTATCTATCCATCGATCATTCGAACGTGGTGTTGGCTTAGCGGTTGGGTGGTGGCTTGGGATCCTAGGGTCTTGAGTTCAAGCCCGTTGTCTGCTGAATGAACACCAGGGGAGTTGACTCAGCCTTTATCCTTCCGAGTTGGCAAAATAAGTACCAGTGTAGCAGCCAAAAGGCTGCACACGAAGGGAAGGGGTATTGACGGATTTATTAAATCTGTATTGGTGTGGTGCAGGCATGATGGGCCGAATGGCCTCCTCCTGCACATAAATTCCTTGTAATCATTGTAATCTCGGTTAATTGTATGGGGGGGCGGGGATGATGACGTCGTCAGTCACTGTGGTTCTGTAGCCATTTTTTTTCCATAAAAACCTTCAAAAATCTTCTCGAAATGGCTGAACCGATTGCAGTGAAACTTTACAGGTATGTCGCCTATCCATGGGGACAAAAGTTCTCCACCTATGTGTCATTGGCCACATGTTTGGCAGCTATTGATTTTTTTGAAGATATAACTTAAAAAAATCTTCTTTTCCAGAACCGTTGACAGATCAAGGTGAAACTTCACCCACATGTTTCCAAGCTTTGGGGATACCAGGGTTTTACGAATTAATCAATAGATCACATGTCTGACAGCCATATTGGATTGAACAAAATCTTTTAAAATTATTTTTATTGAACCACTTACAATCGATGTTAAACGTCACAATTATGATCTAGTAGGATGGAAATGTATTTTTTAAAATTTCAACCTGATCAGACATATGGTTGGGCAGCCAAAATTATTTAATATTTTGAATCTTGGTTCAAGGGCTTATAATTCTTGTACAGTATGTATAATGATGTAATGATGTGGGCGGGGATATCTGGCAATGTCACGACATCAAAGAGTGCCCTTTCTAGTTTCACTGCTATGAAATAAATGTCAAATTTTATTTGGTACGAGGTTTCATTGCCTCTCAGTATATATATAAAAGAACATATTAAACCTGCAGCGAAGATGAATATTTAATTTGTAAGTTTATGTTGACCTTTTTGAAATGTGCTGAACAAATTGCTTAGAATTTAGTAAACGCAAAATCGGCCTGAGATATTGATACAAATTGCTTATGAAGGACATCCTTTTGTTTTTTCTTCATTTTGTGCCCCAGACTGTGAGAATATAAGCAAATTTAAGTTCAACATCATTAAAAAGAACCCCTTTCCATCTGACTTCTCAGTGGCAGGAAGCGTAATAGCCTGACCTTAACCAACGTGGAAAACGAGCCATGTAATGATAAAACTTGGGTCATTCTATGCTGTAATGCGAGCAATAAGCTGATACATCTTTGCATGAAAGAGCATGAGTTGCCAAATAGATGCAAGTATATGGTTTGATGCACATGAGAGTATACAATTATCCTGTTCTTGGGGCAGGTGTCATATGGAACTACCAAAGTAAAGGTTATTTTTAATTGCAGTGCAAATTGCATTGTTTCGGACAAGTCTTTTTTTTATTTTCATGAATCAAACTTGTTTCTTACACACTTCTCTCGATGCGGAGTACTCGTCCGCTTGCTCTTGCAGAATCCTTAAAGAGGACCGATAAAAGTTAGTAACACTCATGCTGCCTGCGGTCAAAACACATTAGGAGGAGAAGGGGTGAGGTGAAGTGTGGCCTTTGCTCAAGGCACTCACTTTTTTTCGGCACAGTCAGGTTATTACCATAGTTATTACATATGTGCAGAAGATACAGTCAACTAAGGTACTATTAATCAGGTTTGCAGTACAATTGAGTTGGTAACAATATATATGTATACATACATATATACTATGATGTGGAGATTGCAGTGGTTGGGATGATACATTATTTAACAGAGTTGGTGTCAAAGCACACCATGCTCGCTGTTTATACATTTATCGTTTTTAAAAGACGAGTCTAATAATTAATTATTTTTATATTCTCTAACAATTTTTTTTGGGGGGGGGGGGGGGGTATCACTTATTACATGTAGAAATGCAAAAAAAAAAATTTTTTCTCTAAACAATTTTTTTTTGGGGGGGGGGGCGTCAAAAAGGCTGTCCTGCATCTACCCCACGTTTCTCGAAATCCTAATCACTAAACAGTAAATGCAAAATAGAATCGAATTGTGAAAAAGTTGCAAAAATTTCTCTAACATTTTTTTTGGGGGGGGTGGAAATCACTTAAAACATGTAGAATGCAAAAAAAAAAAATTTCTCTAACATTTTTTTGGGGGGGGGGACCAAGTCCAAATCTAATGGATGATCTTGGACCATACTAACCCCCCACCAAGTTTCGGTAAAATCCTAATCACTAAAACATGTAGAAATGCCAAAAAAAAAAAATCGAAATTTTGTTGAAAAAAAGTTGCAAAAAATTTTTTTTTTCTCTCCAACAATTTTTTTTGGGGGGGGTTGGAAATCACTTAAACATGTAGAAATGCCAAAAAAAAAAAAAAATTTCTCTAACAATTTTTTTGGGGGGGACCAAGTCCAAAATCTAATGGCATGATCCTTGGACCATACCTAACCCCCCACCAAGTTTCGTCGAAATCCTAATCACTTAAAACATGTAGAAATGCAAAAAAAGAAATCGAAAATTTTGTTGAAAAAAAGTGCAAAAATTTTTTTTTTCTCTAACAATTTTTTTTTTGGGGGGGGGGTTGGAAATCACTTAAAACATGGTAGAATGCAAAAAAAAAAAAATTTCTCTAACAATTTTCTTTTGGGGGGGGGGGGGACCAAGTCCAAAATCTAATGGCATGATCCTTGGCCATACCTAACCCCCCACAAGTTTCGTCGAAATCCGTCGAGGAGTTTTTCCGTAATACAAAAATTTAACATTTTCATGCTCACGCTGACGCTGACGCTGACGTCACGCGGGGTATCGCTATAGCTCTCTGTTCTTCGAACAGGCGAGCCAAAAGGAAAAAAGGCACATCCAACAGTCAAGGTTTTTATACATACAGGGACTCCACATAATAATTTCTGCTTGAAATGTGTTCCTAAAAAGCTGAATGCAAAATGAAAAAACATAAATCGAAAACGATTTTCCCATAGGTATGATGTTGAAGATGCATTCCAGGGTGAAAATTTCCTATCCTAATCTGACTTTAACCTAAGTAAAGACAGTAAATGTGTAAACACAGTTCCTGTAAATAAATATGAAAGACATAATAACGAAGTCAATGAAAAAGAACGTAAATAATTGTATAAATATAGAACATGGAAAAGAATTGGGGATGAAGATAGATGGCAGGACACTGACTGCTTCCTTGAAGCCCTGGATGGAAGAGTGAGGCAGAACAGTCTCTCGAAGGTAATTCCATGGGCAGGAGAAGCTCGGAATAAACGATTTGAGGTGTGCAGTGAGTCTGGATATTGAGAGTTTAACCAGTAGCGGTTACCAGAAGAAGGTGTGCATCCTTGTATAGATAAAGGGGGTTGGAGGACTGATAGAGCAGAGGGAGTAAGAGCAGAGAATAGACAGTCGAAAACGAAGAGACAACCGACCTACCTGTGATTTGAGAGCAACAAACGCTGTGTTTCGGCCTCATCACGGGAGATCCCAATAATTTGAGAGCACTTGTTTCACTTATCTTTGAATTCCAATATTTGCTGAGATATTTTCCAAATGGCCCTCAGGGCTGATAGGATGGCCTCAAAGTACGGACAATCCCCTCTAAGCTGTCTAGCCTGGGTTTGAATCCCAACTCAACTATAAACTGTCATCCCAGTGATTCATCAACGTGTGTGCCATCCCTCGGATGGACGTTAAACGAGAATTCCATCTGCCAGCATTCGTTGGTGGATGTCAAAGATCACACGGGGTCCTCGAAGAGACAGCGAGCTATCGCCAGCACCATGAACAAGGTATCAGCAGCACAGCCGCGCCCTCAGCCAATGTTGCTACTCCGCAGCCTTGTGCTGCATACAAACTCAGAAAAAGAATGACCCTCAAAAATTCTCACTTATCTTCAAATTTAGATTGCTTTCGGGCATGCGTATATATGAAGTAAGAGACAGCGGAGTTGTTAGGTGTTTGGACCAGCGTTATGGAGAATTATAGGGGAGTAAAAGGGTTTTTCACCTGTGTCACTTATCCCATTCAAATTTGTTTCCCACTTTATGTGCTCTACTATCTTTCAGGCAACTAATAAAAGCAGGTCAGCTTCAATATGTCCCTCTTAATTCCAACTCTGAGGGTTCACTTTGGTCTTAAGTTCTTGCTTCGCTAACATGTAGCCTGTCTGATATGTGAACAAAATTTTCTAATTTTCTCATGTCCTTTTTCCTGATGGAAAGGGTATTTTCTCATGAAGGGTTACATCATTATTAGTGAGAAGGGGAGGGGGAGTTTTCTACCTAGCATTATGGAGTGTTGTGAAGAGAGGGGTTGTCCAAACTTGCTGTGAAGATGTATTGCATTATATGAATGGTCCTTAAGTGGATGTAACCATACAAACTGCTATTCAGATATGTGGTATTGTGTTGTCCTATCTCTCCAGACTGGACCTCCATCCACAGCACATGATGCTATATTTTTGGATTACAGAGCTATGTAATTGATTTTTCCAGACAGGATGGAGCTCATCATGGCCAGGATTGTCCTGACATGATTTTCTTTCACCAACTCAGATATATAAACAATAAATGGATTATATGCACAGCAATTAGGTGTGTGTGTGTGTGTGTGTGTGTGTGTGTGTGTGTGTGTGTGTGTGTGTGTGTGTGTGTGTGCACGTATATATCTGCCTCAGTAGGACTGATTGTGTCCACTGATGGATAAAGGTTGAACTGTTGTATGCATTGTAATGTCATATCCTGGTAGGTTGCCATTGCTTGTGCACACTGAGTGTACCTTGGGGGTCACCACCAGGGTCAGATTTAGGGAAGGACCAAGGGACATTTGTCCAGGGCCCAACTTAGGGGCCACAAAAAACATATGATACATTTATTCATTTATTTTAAAGCTTGTATAATTTATTCCCTTGTTGACCAAAGTAGCAGAGCCAGGGAAGTGGTATTGGGGTCACATCTGCAATGAAAGGCTGGCAATTCGACTTTCCCCATCCAATTTTGATAAATTTGTGTTCACATTCCGTCAAATGACTATCGATTTGATATCACTTTATTAATCTCAACTGATATAATTACCTCCATCCACCGAAGGTGGACGGAGGTTGTGTTTCACCCTGTCTGTTTATTTGTGAACAAAAATATCTCAAGAAGTTGTGGGCGGATTCAGACGAAATTTGGTGGAGAGCTTGGGTATGTGAGGAGGAAATGATTAGATTTTTGGTGAAAATCTGGATCCGGATCTGAGAATTTTTTTCGTGATTATCACAATTGAGTGATAGGGCTAAAACGATATATTGTACGATATCTCAAAAAGTTGTTGATGGATTGGGACGAAACTTGGTGGCAGGTTGGTTATGTAACAAGGAAGAACTGCTTCGATTTTAGTGAAGATCCGAATCCGGATCCAGAGCCGAGAATTTTTCAAGTGATTTTTCAACATTGAGTGATCGAGCTAAAACGATATAGAGCACAATATCTCAAAAGTCATGGACGGATTCGGACGAACTTGGTGGAGAGGTTGGTATGT
>JAXMNL010002017.1:0-14836 GCA_035128595.1 Eptatretus atami
TCCATCGGCGTTCGCACGACCGCTTCAGTCAAATTGCAGTCGTGCGCCCACCGAAGGCCGGAATCTAGTCGTAGCTTTCCGGACAACCCCGGAAACCAGCTACAGGTGCCTTTTAACGCACTATGAACTTGTCAATAGTCTGTCCACACACTACAGGGTTAATTGCCAAATTGTCGATATACCTAACGATTCGCGCGGACAGAAATACAGAGAGTTTATACCTCGACGGGAACTTGTACGGAACGAGCCGCTAGGCGTGCTCATCCCATGTGCGTTTTGCCGAGCGGTTTTAAATCGCTAAGTTCCGTCGGACCAGATTATCACTTTTATCGGCTTTAATAGCCAGTTAATTCCCCGAACGCGTAGTGGCAGTCAATGTAAGGAAAATGACGCAACGAGCAGATGTACATTTAAACAATGGGCATTTATTCACAATAAGCACGTAAGCATCAATGAATGGGGGGGGGGGGGGGATGGGACTTGACACGAGCAAAAAGCCTACAGTTGAGGTCTATGCAAGAATGTATACGCAATCATGCACTTAATCACAATTCCTACTAAAGAGACAAGGCGCCACAGACTTCCATACAAAACCCAAGGAAAAGAAATAGGGCTCGTGAGCCTTTAATAGTACTCAGAGCCAGGATGACCGAAGGACTCCAAGAGACCGGGCTGGTTACCTGGCCGCCCCTTGGTGCCGACTCAAAGACCCCTGTGTCTCTGTTCCACCTGGGGCATCGCAAAACGCACCAGTCACTTGAGCAGCTTGGCGGGCGGCTCTCCTTGGTCGCTTGGCCTTCCCCATGGCCTGGTTGATCGGGCTTGGCCGACGACGCTTCAGAGCAGCGAATGGGCCTTGCTCTCGAAGAGTTGATGCTCTTTTAGGACCCGTTCACTCCTCAGCGCCGCTCGAAGCTCTCAGGGCCGTCTGCCCGGACCGCGACGCAGCTTGCTCGACCCCGACTCTCCACGCTCAACTGGCCCACTGAACTGAACCACTTGACTTCTGCCGGTGCGTCTCGATCCCGCCCAACTCGCTGTTGCGACGCGAGTCCGCCCTTTTTATCGGGTGGGGGTGCCTGCCCTTCGACCCTTCACCCGAGGCTGGCTCCGCCTACTTTCACTTCTGGTGGAAACCCCATTTCTGATTGTCCAGTCCTTTCCAAGGCAGACCTCATCTTGATCCAAATATGAAAATCAGCCGCTTCGGCACACGGACATTCTGATTGGCCAGTCCTTTCCGAGGCAGACCTCATCTTGATCCGAATATGCAAATCAGCCGTTTCATGGCTGTTTGCACACGGACGGTGGAATCTGGCCTCCAATGCAGCGCGGCGTGTCCGTGACAACGGCATTTTGCCGCTGCCGCTGAGGAGGGCGTGATGGTGTCGCGATGTTGATGGCGCTGTCAAGAAGATGGCGGTGTTGTGGAGTTGATGGCGTTGTTGAGATGTTGGCGGTGTTGTGGAGATGATGGCGTTGTTGAGATGTTGTTGAAAATAAAAGATAGGAAAGAATAATGGCTACCTCAAAGATTCACAGCCCGGCACACGAATAATTCCCTTTACACATTGGTGGGGGAACCTAACCTGAAACACATACTTAACGAAATAACTGATCTCTGGGGAACCTGAATGGTGGTTTGTGAATTTCCATAACCGCAACAATATATATGTATATACACATACCCATACATATACATACATATATATATATAGTACAATATTGTTGCGAATTTCGCGCCCGCCGGCGTGCGATCGGCCACGTAACTCGAATCGCGACACGTCGCCACCGGACGACAATTCAGTCGTGACCTCCTCAGGAACTACGCCCGAGCCAGTCACGGGTGGGGTTTTAACCTCACCACATACTCAGTCCGCATTCTACCCCGCGCGAAATAGGTCCGATTGCCGAATGGTCGATTTACCTAAGTACTCGCGCGAGTAGCGTACGAGGATTGTACCACGCCACAGGTTGACTCCGGACACGAACCGCTTAAGCGGCTCGTTCGCACTACAGGGATAACCGAACGGAGTTATCGTCGACCTTGTGACGGTTCCAATTTATTATCGGGTGTTTTAAACCCACTATCAATCCCTTAACGTGATGCAAGATGGAGATTCAATAAAAGGAAGGGAGACGACAAGCAAAGCGGGAAACAGTTCAACAATGCAATGCACTTTATTTACACACACACAGACAAGCACGTATATACACCCATACAGTCAAAATGCAACAAAGCAAATGCAAGGAAAGAGTTACACCCGAAATAAAAGGGCAATGTACAGGCACAGACACTTAAGCAGTTCTACTTATTGGACACGGCGCCAAGCATGCATTCAACCCGAAAAGAAAGAAAGCCCCCTCACAGGCAAGGAGGCAGACAGGTCCGATACCAAATGACGTGGATCCTGCGAGGATCGGCCAGGTCCACCGAGACCGTGAAGGTCTTACCCGCGCTTGTGACGCGATGGCGGGCAAGCCGGAATGTTCGCGCAGCTGCGCCCCGACTCCGTGCCCCTGGCGTGTTCGCGAGCCCTCTCCGGCGTGCTCCGCGCGAAGCGGTTTTATTGGCACCACGTTTAGGGTGGGAGGAACGGGCCCCCCCGGCACTATCTCAGCGCGGATGGGGGGGGTGGGGAAATCGCTGATGCTCAGGGAGAGGGGAATGGCTGGCTGGCTTGACCCACGACGAGACAGAGCGTACCCCCACACCGCAACCTCGTTGCCGACCGCCGTCTTCCTTGACTTGAACTTGAACTCGACCAGCCGCCTGCAACCGAACCGCGCGAACTCCAACTCTCTCCAACTTCCCTGCAACTCCCCTCCAACTCCTTGCAACTTCCCGCAACTCCTCGCGAGTCGCCTTGTGCTCGCATCTTTATAGGCCTCAGGAGGAGCCTATATGCAAATATTCGGATCAAAACGCGATTGAGGCGGGGCCAACACACCTCTGTTCAGCCATGGTCGGGCAAAAAGAGGGCGTGAAGCATCTGATCCGCTTTTCGGGCGAAAGGAATGCATTCACAGCTGGGTCGGAGGCGGGGCTACACTACCCGATGCTCGGTCATTGGCGGATGAGAAGGGGCGTTGAAGCATTCCTGATCCGCTTTTTCGAAGCGAAAGGAACGCATTCACAGCCCATTGCACGACGTGTGGTAAAAGGCGGAGGTGGTAGGAGTTTGTTGTTGGCGGGCGTCGTTTGAGAATGGTGGTGAAGCGATGTTTGGCGGTATGAGAGTTGTGGAGGTAAAGAGGCGAAGGTGGTGGTGTGTTTGAAGTTGTTGGGCGGGTGTCGTTTGAGAATGGCGGTGCAGCGATGTTTGCGGGATGGAGTTGTGGAGGTAAAGAGGCGAAGGTGGTGTGTTTGAGTTGTTGGGGGATTTAATGTCGAAAAAACAACAGAGAAAGAAAAAATGGCTAACTCAAAGCGTCGCAGCCCGGATGAATCACACTATTCCCTCATACAACGGGTTTGGGCTAACTTCACATGAACTATCGATATATCTCACCTGTGGACTCTTTTAGTGTTAATGCGAATTTCCACAACCGTAACACCCCCTCCCCTTTTAACAGACTCGTCGCCGAGTCGCTCAACAAATTCCGTCGTGTGCCATCATGTTGTAGTTCGTCCCTTAGTTACGTTTACTTCGGATCCTGAGTGCGACATTCCAGTGTATTCCGTGTCCCCAAAAAATAAATAACCTACGGGCTGGTAATGGCCTGCACATTTGCCACGGCGGCCGTTAGGTCTCCCAAAATTCTGCGGCACGCAATTCTACGGCGGCCGCTAGTTTTCCACGTCTCACACAATGTAGCAGCACATATGTTTTAATATTTTCGGGTAGCCGCACGGCGTGTTTATTATTGTGGAGACCCGAAAGTGGGGTGCCGTACGAGCTCTTTGATTTATGTTCGCACGGCTGACCTTAGGGCGTCCCTTGCGGCGCAATATATTTTCAAGCAACGCAAGAGATCCTTCAAGGTGCCCGCAAGCGACGCAGGGGGCCTGGCGAACGTGCGTGCACAAGACGGACGTAACGAGTGAGGTATATATTACCACAGTCCTTTTTTTTACTGAAATAAAAAATATATGCCAGTATTAAACTGAATATACTATAACTATATATTACCGTGGTCCCCCCAGAATCCTAAACGGCCAAGCTGTTTGACCAAATTGGAATCAGAACAATTTTTTCGAGAAATGTTTGGCCTAAAAACCAAACTTTACATTTTTTAAAAAACGAACAAAATGTAGCGTTCATCGTGTGTTCACAATGTCTCCCCCACCTGTTCGACCGCATATCGCGCTTGTTCATCTGCTTCGTCGTTGGAAGTACAGTTACATCTGCTCTACGGCAGAGGAGTAAGGGCCGTACGCCTCTGAATTGACCAGAAACGTGCGGCGGCCAGCAGAGATAACTGAGGTTGGCCCTTCTGGTGGCCCTACACCGTGGCTATATTTTACAGGCCGTAAGGGCGCGTGGAATTAAATGCTGAGATGTTTATAAGACTTTTTTTCATTCTTAAACGCTCGCCGTAGCAATTCACAAAGCCAAGCTATGACTAGATGTGTTCCACGTCGGAACCGTACACGTAGGGCTTACGTGTGGCTTGCTTTTCCGTCGGCGCGTAAGCTCTCTTAAGAAAAATTGAATTTGTCCCACCCCCAGAAAAATACGGCACCCCACGTTTTCGGTCTCCCAATTTATAACACAGCGTGCGGTTACCCGAAAAATAAAACATGTGTGACTGCTACATTGTGTGGCCGTGGAAATACTGCGGCCGCTTTATAATGGCGAGTGCCGTACATTTCTGGTAGACCCTCCGGGCCCGAGCCAAATGTGGACTGAGCTACCTCGTTTTTTCACCTTCATTTTTTTTTTTTTTTAATCATCTTGTGTTTAAATTATAAAGAAAAAACAACTCGTCACGTTGGTTGAGCGACTGTCGGGCAAGGATGAATTTCACAGCAACCGGTCTTATAATTTTTAATATCCATGATTACGTCAGCCGATGCTGTGATGAATAGTGATTGGGTTCTGGGCGCATCATTGTTTGTATGAGGCTGCCTGGGGCACCTCTCAGCAGATCGAAAACCAGGCCGGGAGCTCGAGCCTGTGTGCGCCTTTGATGTGTGATTGTACCATTTACATACAAACACCGCCACGAAGGTCATCTACTCATCTTATTTTACTTAAAACATGGGAATTCAGTTTAAAGTGGTCTTGAAAGTGGGTTCTTTGGGTCCACGAACGGATTAATTCACTTATCCATTATTTCCTTATGGAAAATATTTTGAATCCGAACTTTTGCAACCGACAAGCCTCCAGAAACGTATTAAATGGATTCGGGGCACCACTGTGTATAGGCAAACAACTATACTCCGATCTCTAGCGGTAGCTGCACGAGGTGACGCACAGTCGACGCAAAGGACTGCCACGGAGGCCGTACGTACGGTGCACCGGCGCCGTAGGACGTCCCGTGGCGACCTTGCGTTGCCCACAGGTAGTCACACAGACCGCGCAGCCACCGTACCGTGCGACCGTGTAATATAGTTGCGGCCGCGTAATTGTTTTTGGGGGTTGGGAAAATTCATTTTTTCATTGAGAAGAGTCTTACGGCAAGCTCGCACGGAAAACGCAACCCACCGCACGCCCTATTAACGGTCGACGTGTAACACATCTACTCATAGCTGGCTGTCTACATTTGCACGGCGAGATCGTAGAAAGAAAAAAAAGTTACGAACTCCTCTATTTCATTCCACGGCGACCCTACGGCTGTAAAATATAGCCACGGTCGTAGGTCTCCCTGAGGCCACCTTCAGTTTTCTTGCTGCCGCACACGTTTCTGTCAATTCAAGAGGCGTACTGCCGCCTTACTCTGCCGTAGAGCAAATGTGACCTGAGGCCCTAACTAACTAAACAAACCACCATACGCGACGACTTAAATAAATGCCTGCGCTAAGACCAACATGCCGGGGGCGCACTCTATTTACAGTACATCACACTTAACCTTACAAAATTTAACACTAAACATGGCCAGATCAATGGACTCTGTCAAAGAGAAACAAAGTTAAGCAGAAGCCAGGCTGCTTGCACGCAGTCTCTGGCTCATGCAATGGAGTGACAGGGAACGTGCGCGCGGCTCACAACGCATCAAGGCCTCCCCTTGATAATGAACGCAGTGAACCACAACGGTTGCATGGGCTTGCACAAACCATCTTCCTGTGCGGCTGCTTCCGGGGCAGTCTCGGCTTCGCGGCGGTGTTGACTCAAACAACACAAGCAACGAGCGGTGCGATGTGAGGATGGAAACCAAAACACTGCGGCGCACGGGCTGCTGGTCAGTCCCGTGTTGCAGCTGCCATCAGAGCAAGTCCCTGCAAATTTGCGCGAGCGATCCCTGGCGCACATGGCTTGAACCAAGGGGGAAAAATGCAAAACAAACGGGGGCAAAAGATGACGAGGGCAGTAAGCATGGCATGGCAAAGGCAGCAGGGCAAGCATGCAAAACGCGGCGCTGTAGCACACGCGGCAGTGGTGACCACGGCTTGAGGCACGCCACAAGAGTGGCCGCCGTTGCAGGCAAACAGCCAGGCCGTGAAGTGGCGCGCACAGGCCTTGCAGCTAAAAAACAACCGGCGAACGGTCGACCGCACAGGCCTTGCAAGTAACACCGCCAGCCGAATGAAGTTGGCCAGCCTTGCCTTCGTGAGAGGTTGGTGGAGGATTGCGGTGGTGCTGGCCACCTTGGAAGGGCGGTGCTCGGACCTACCTACCGTCTCCCTCCAAACCTATCGCCTTTGCCTGTCTCCGTTCATACCACCCCTTAATTGTCCAAAACCCAACTTTAGCCCACTTTATTTTTTTTTGTTTTTATTTTTCTTTTTTTTACTTCCCTCTATATAAGTCGCCCCAACCCCCTTATGTTCTGTTCGGCTAACCTATCCTGTCAACCACCGAGCCGATTCCCAAACCCATACGTTCCCTTCCCGGAGGGGAATAAGGAGAGCTCAGCGTCCTGCGTAGAGGCCCAACTCAAAGCCTCAGGATGGCCTCCTTGGACCTCAGCGATCTAACCCAAAGTTGGTCCAGCGCCACAACACGAGAGCGAAGGGATGGGATGGTGCGGGAGGGGTACACTTCCTAATCTACTCCTACGACATAACTCTTATAACTACCCGGGGTTTCAAACAAGCGCCTCTCGCGTAATCTATTGATTCCAACAAACGCCCAGATTCCCGTCGCCTGTGGTGGTCGTCTCAATTTGTTGGGCCTCGCCCCCAATTTTCCCTCGTGCTTACTTCTGGTGACGCTGGCCCCTTGCAGCATTCCTGCGGTTCCCCGATGCTCCGGGGCACACGCCTCCGATCCTCCCGGGGCCCTCCCTGGCAGGACTCCTGACCTCCACGTGGCAGGCTGCGGCCCCGGGCCCCTTCCCTTGGTGCCCGTGCCCAATGCAGTGCCCACGCGGCTTCAACGCGCCCGGCCCCGCATTCATGCGGGTCGCACCCGTGCCCACTACCTACCCGGCCCCCATGGGCCCCTGGCCTACGCGGCCGACCCGTGCCCGGGTACCCACTCAGCGGATTACTGCACCGTTCGTACCGACCTGCCCAGCCGTCAACAGGGCTGCTGCACCTCCAAACAGGTTCGCAGCCTACACTCCAACCAACAGCAAAACCGACCTCCATTTTTCATTATCGCTAAACCACTAAACTCACTTACACTGACCCGGGGTCCTTGGGCGGAGTCACTCCTCCCCCAATCACTGCATGCACCATGCATTCCACAATCACTTCCTAATTAACACAGACCCTGGCCTCACTCATTTCGTCAAGGTACATTTCCTCCACCTTCTCACTCACATCCGCTGAACTCAGCCATTCCTCTGATACACATCCCCTAACTACTCGTGCTCCCACGTCCGTTCCCTTAAACTAATTTAGCACATTCCTTTTAAACTCTACGTAGCCTTAAGCTACGTCCCTCTCAACAACTCACAGTCGTCACTGTCTCCCAAAAATAATTTCATAAATCATTTCCCCTTCCTAAATCTGACTAGAATCCCTTCTAACTAATCCATTCAGGGCTCCATGAGGGACTTGTCCGCCTCCATGAAGCCGGTTCTATACCACCTAAACCCTTCCCCGCTAACTAGTGTGTCCTGTGTCTCCGCAAGGGGTCTCCACCCATTGCTCTGGGAATCCTGTTCACCCGAAAAGCAAGGCTTGCTTTTTTTTTTTCTCTGCGCAGCACCAGCGCGGCAACTCCAACCTGCGCACCACGCGGCCCTAAAAAATCACAGCCGCGCACCTTTGGCATGACGTCATGCGCGCTGTTCGACGCCCTCGTCCCTCTTGGATGGTACCATCCGGCAGCGGTTCACCCTCCTGCCGGATTCCAAAACCACATACACGCAGCCATGACGTCAACCCCTGCGCATAAAAAAAACAAGACTTCGCGTCTCGGGGGTTCCCCACCGCGAACGCATGTTGCTCTGCCCCGTTGTGGAGCTTCACACACCCGCCGTTGGAGAACCCAATCCGGTCCCAAATCCCGTTAATCCTGCCTAAACCTTTGTCCGTCCGCGGAATCGGGCAACATCCGCCGCTGGCGTTTACGGACCGGGCTTCCCTCCCGCAAGCGCGAACGTGGCGCCTCGGTGCATACACAGCACGACTCGACGGCTCGCTGCTGGTAAACCTCGCGCGGTCCCCAACGCAACTACGGCCGCTACCCGGGCCTTTGCTCCCTCGTCGCCGTCGTCTCTGTCGCACTCTGCGCCAAGCTCCCTCGTGCACGAGGCTCACATCCTTCGAGATGGATTTCACACGGAACATGCGGTTAACTGTTCCGCATGGCCGGCCCGCCATCGTCCCTCACACACAGCGAGCGACCTCAACACGATACGGTCTCTCTGCCACTTGGCCGCGCTCCTGCACACACGCAGTGACATTCACACACGGTGCCTCATCCCACACATGCGCGTGCTGGAAGCACGCACCTTCGCACACTTCAACCACACCACTCATCCACACGGGGCCTCACTCTCCACGTCGGTCTCATCCACACGGGGTCTTTGTCACCCACTCGGTCGCTCTCACACTACCGCCTTGCACCCGCGCTACTGCGTGCGTTTCAGCACACATTTCGCCCACACTTGTAAACATCAGCACACGGGACCACACTGCGTAACCACACTGGGATTGTGCCACCCCAAGGTTCCAGGGCTCTGATAGCCCCCCAAGCTTCTCCGTGCACACTACTTCAACAGCAAGTCGCCCCCCTACCTCGCTGAACACGACCGAACCGCATGTCGTGATCAGCGTCTAGGAGAATAATCGTCTCCCTCGACGTTCCCGAACGCAGGCCATCCACTGCTTGCACCGGGTCACAAAACATTCTGCGAGCTCCCCACCCATTTAAGCCTCGCTACCTCTGTGTGTGTGTGTTCCGTTTTTTACACCCGCCTTTCCGTGTAGCTCTCTCTCTTCACCGTTTCCATGTCCCGCGTCGTGTTATTTTTATTTCGCTTTATTATCTCTTCGTCTCCATGCGTTCCTTACCACGTCGCAGTCACCACTTACTTTTTCCTCTTGTCACCGTCACCTTCCTTTGTCCCTTTGCCGAGTTCTCGCCCCACGCGGTCTCCGAATTAATGTTGCCTCACCCGCGCTTTCATTGGGCCTGACAGCCCGGTTGCACTCCTCTCTCAGCTTCTGTCGCCTCCACACGTGGGTCGCCATTTACGTCACTCCGTTGTCCGGCTTCACTGACGCTATGCCTTCATGCTCGCCTGCAGGCTTCGGCCCATTTGCGCACTTTCACCCCGCAGGTATTTGCGTATTGCCTCCATTGGCCATCTATTGTTTTCATTTAACTGTCGCAGCTATTTGTTGCATACATAGCATCAGCTGTGCGGATGTCCTGAAGGCCCAAGGACCGTCCTGCCATTCGGTTGTGGTTTCGCTGGGGGCGAGGGAGAGGGCCTTGACGAGAGGGGTGGGGTGGTGTCATCCATGCGCGGCCGCTGCCGCCAAGCCCATTTTCGAGGCTCGGTTCGTTTAGTGGGGAGGTTGCTTCACTGCCACAACCAGCATTTCCTGCTCAGGGTGATTTTTCCATCCTGAGCCATGGATTTCGAAAAAATTCTACATCCATAATCTACCCCGGCACCCGCTCGCCCTTGAGACTCCATCTTGTTTCTCGTAACGGGATTTAATGTTAAAACAGGCCCGTATTTCGAGGGAACGGGGAGGGGTCGCTTTTCGCACACCCTGGTCCGTTCCCGTGAATTTGAGTCTGAGAGCGGGAGATTTTGTTTTCCCGCTCGCTGACACCAGTGTTGTCGAATTCGCGCCAGGCCGGCGTGCAATGGCCAACCGTTAACTCGATAATGCACGACACGTCGCCTCACCCGGAACGGACAAATTCAGTTCCCGTGACCCTCGCGGGAACTACGAACGCGGAGCCCAGTCACGGGGGGGAGGGTTAACCTTACCACACTCAGTCCGATTCTACCTCACTGCAAAATACGTGTCCGATCGCCGAATGGTCCGATTTACCTAAGTACCTGCCCTGCGATAGAGTACGAGGAAGTTTGTACCACGCCATAGGTCGACTCTCGGACACGAACGCTCAAGCGGCTCGTTCCGCACTTACAGATAACCGAGCCGGACGTTATCGGGCTACCTTGACTGTTTCCAATTTTTATTATCCGGGTGTTTTAAAAACCCACTCATCAATCCTCCCTACGTGAGCAAGATGGCAGATGTCAATAAGGAAGGAGACGAAGCCAAGCGGGAAACAGTTCAACAAGCAATGCAACTCTTATTTACACACACACAGACACACGTATATACACCATTACGAGTCAAATGCAACAAAAGCAAATGCAAGGGAAAAGATTACAGCCCGAATTAAAAGGACAATGTTAAAGGCACAGGACAACTTAAGCACGTTCTCACTTATTGGACACGGCGCACAGTGCATGCATCGTCAACCGCGAGAAGAAAGAAAGCCACCCTCACAGCAAGGGAGGCAGACAGGCTCCGTAGACCAAATGTACGTGGATCCTGGAGGATCGGCCAGGTCCACGGGACCGAAGCGTCGTTACCCACGTCCTCTGCCCATAAGCACTGACGATGGCGGGCAAGCCAGCAATTGGTCGCCGCAGCTGCGCCCCGGAACTCCGTGCCGCTGGCATGGTCGGCGAGCCCTCTCTGGCGTTGCTCGTGCGAAGCGGTTTTGTTGGCACCACGTGTTAGGGATTCGGGGGAGGAATCGCCCCCCCCCCCCGGCACTATCTCAGCGCGGATGGGGGGGGGGAAATCGCTTGATGCTCAGAGGAGAGGGGAATGGCTGCCGCTGGCCTTGGATCCGCGACGAGACGAGGCGACCCCCACACCTGCAACCGTCGTTGCCAACCGGCCGTCTTCCCTTGACTTGAACTTGAACTCGACCAGTCCGCCATGCAACCGAACCGCATGCGAACTCCAACTCTCTCCAACTTCCATGCAACTCCCCTCCAACTACCTTGCACTTCCCTGCAAACTTCTCCTCAAAACTCCTTTGCAACTTCCCTGCAACTCTCGCGTAGATCGCCTTGCGCTCAGCATCTTTATAGGCCTCTAGGAGGAGCCTATATTAACATATTAGGATTCAAACAGCGATTGATGAGCGGGGCCACGTCACCCTCTGTTCACGCCATTGGTCGGGCAATACAAGGGGCGTCGAAGCATTCCTGAATCCGCTTTCGGGGCGAAAGGAAAACGCATTCACAGCGGTCGTAGGCAGGGGCTACATACTCCGAGCTCGGTCATTGGGACGGGATGAGAAGTGGGGTGTGAAGCATGCCTTTGATCCGCTTTTCGAAATGCGAAAGGAACGCATTCACAGCCCATGGCAACGACGTGTGGTAGAAAGGCGGAGTCGGTGGTGGATTTGCGTTGTTTGGCTGGGCGTCGTAATTGAGAATGGTCTGAAGCGATGTTGCGGGATGGAGTTGTGGAGGTAAAGAGGCGAATGGTGGTGGTGTTTGAGTGTTTGGCGGGTGTCGTTTGAGAATGGCGGTGGATTGAGCCGATGTTTGCGGGATGGAGTTGTGCGAGGTAAAGAGGCGAAGGTGGTGGTGTTTTGAGTTGTTGGGTTTAGATGTCGAAAATAACAATAGAGGGAAGAAAAATATGGCAAACTTCAAAAGCGTCGCAGCCGGATGAATCACACAATTCCCTCTATACAAACGGATTTGGAGCTAACATACACATGAACTTACTCGATATGTATCTCCTGTGGGACTTTTATGTGTTAATGCGGAATTTCACAACCGTAAACAATATATAAATATATACATATATACATTACACACATATACGTAGTAGGGGATATGGGTATGTATAATATGTAGTAATGTATGTATACATACATACTGTTGCGGTCCGGCGACGTGGCGGGATGCTCACCCAGAGTCTAGTTGCCACACGTTGCGAATGTCGGCGCGACCGCTCACCACCACTCGTCGGGGTTTTATACGCCGGTTGCTCGGCACAGGCCTCGGGTCACGCGTCTCAATTGCGATACCAACGTACTCCTGAACCTTCCAGTTGGGAAATAGACCCGGTTACAACTGGTTTTTTGATCAGATGCCCCGTGAGCGTTTTACTCTCAGTTGTAAACCATTTTGGTTTTATATTAACAATCAGACGGATCGTTCCTCGAGCGACAATGAATTAATCCAAAGGCACTTCAATACGAATCAGCCAGATTTCATTGGGGAACGATCGGGGAACACAACACAAAAGCAAAAGTATTCACGACAATGTTAATTTATCAAATCTCATAACCCGTTTCTTAACTAGGGGAACTACGGTGTTTCGAGGGGCACCCTAAGGAGTTAGCTTAAACAACATCAGACAAACAGAGTATGGTTGATATTTATGCGACGAGAGGAAAGTCGCCATAAAACCACGAATGTCGCGCTCATAACACAAGCCCGATGTCCACTGGATTTCGCGCCCCAAGCTCGACACGCCGCGTGGCAAAAAATGGCGCTCGCCCTCGCTTTGTCGCCGCACTGCCACGCGGACTCCGCGCGTTCTAGCACCACCGCGAGTCAACTGACCAGACTGTCAGGTCGATGATGGGGTTTCAGCTGGTCTGTCAACAAGGTCCAGTCATACAGTCCAGGCCTGGCCTTGTCTCACCAGGCCTCCTTCACGAAGCAGATTGCGACAGACACAGCCGTCCCGACACCAGGCAGATCATGACTTCCTCACCAGTCGTGTTACTCATCCAGCCGAGGGCATGACAGACCTCATGCAGTCCTTCCCTGCCTTTCCTTCGGGCCTGCTGGACTGCTTCTCAGTCCAGCCACAGAAGGCAGACCGGCGTGCCAGGTCACTTCTCTTCTCCCGGCAGATATCACAGCATGTCGCTGTTCCTTTTTCTGCTGCGCGCTCGAAGCCAACAGCAACGCCTCAAAACCGCTGCATGTTTTTGCACTTCTCAGTTCACTGTCCTCATTTTCTGGCGCTGGCTCGCCTTCGAAGCCGCGACTTGCCTCAAGCTCCGTCCTCTCAGTTTCTTACCACTTTCTCTCTTTTGGGACAGTGCCCCTTACGAAGCGACCAACTACTCCCCTTCAGTTTATACTTCCTCTTTTTTGGCCACCCCCTTACGCTGGCGGGGACTATTGTCGGAGAGGAAGAAGGAAGAAGGAAGAAGCTCTCAATCCACCACCACTGCACTAAACATATAACAAGCCTGCTGGACACCTCCCTGACACAGCAAATGTAATGGCCATTTACCGGAACAACATGAGCGAAACATGCATTTAATGGGCGGATTCGGCCTATCCTATATTTTAGTAGCCACTAAGGGCCATTCGCAACCTACCCCCACCTTTCTCCCGAGGCTCTCCCCTGAGCCTCTACTGGGGCAGCCCACGGCAATGGCCCTGTCTAACGCTAACACACAGATCTCCCATTACTCTAACCCACCAACAAGGGAAGCACTTAACTCCAAAAAAAACGTGCTCAGTAAGATGGCAATTGCCCCTATCCTAGTGTGATGCGGGTCACCATCTAACAAACAAATTTCACACTCTATGCACGACGACTTAACATTTCTAATTGAATGGATTTGAACGGGAGGGCATTTCAATTACTTTACAACACCAATATTGGCTATCACGGAACAAGAACATTCAAAGGTCAAAGTTCTTTCACGGTTCGTTCCTTCAGCCCCCCTCCCGGCAGTATGTCCATTCACCCTGAGGGTTCTCACTTCTGTTTGGCCTTATTGCCTCTCACCAGGTGAGTTGTCGGCCCAGTGCGCCTAATCGCAAAAAGAGTTCTTCGGCCCACTGCAAGCCACAAAATGGCATGAATCTTCGCGCCGCAAACGGCCCACAAAAGCACTTCGGCCTCAATGGCCACAAAAGCACTTTGGCCTTCAAATTGCCACAAAAATCTTACGGCCCATATGGCCTACTCAACAACCAGCAGTCAGGCAAAACAAGCACTGCATTGGACACAGGTGACACAGCAATGGGGCACGCGTGGAGTATCGAAGGTAAGCAATGCGAGTTTTGGAGTGTGTTCTGAGGACGCAAGTGAGGTGTGATGAACATCCATGACATCAGGTGAGATGGAGTGGACCCTTAACCTTCTTGCCCTGACTTGCTATGGCAGGACTTGTTTGGTGAAGTTCTTTTTTTTTCTTTTTCTTTCGTTTCTCTCTTTTTTTTTCTTTTACAGACAGGATGGTGTGTTTCTTACTCAAAAATGTTATCTTCAGTGGGCTGTGTGCTTCATTGAATACTGGTTGCCCTC
>JAXMNL010002018.1:0-14385 GCA_035128595.1 Eptatretus atami
ACCACAACAAAAACAAAACACATAAAAAAAAAACACACACAAAACACAACAACAACAACCAAATAAAAAAAAAACACAACAACTAAGAAAAACAACAAACAAAACAAACAACAAACACAAACACACAACAAAAAAAACACAAAACACACACAAAACAACACAATACACACAACAACACAAAAAAACAACAAACTACAACACTAATAACGAAACATAACAAAAAACAACAAAAACTAACAACAAACACGAGAACACACAACAGACAAAGAAATCACAACAAACAAAACCAAACAAACACCAACAAAAACAACACACCAACAACACCAACAATACAAAACAAACATAAACAAAAACAATTAACAACACAACACAAAATAAACCAAAAAAAAACAACAACAACAATAACACAAACAAAAAAACAAAAAACACTAAAAAACAAACACACAAAAACCAAAAAAAAACACACAACAAACAAAACACTACACAAACAAAACAAACACAAAACAAACAAACACAAACAACCAAAAATACACACAAAAAAAAACAAACGAATAAACAAAATACACACTATCAAACAACAACACACAAAACTACAAAACAACCCAACCACAAAACAAAAACACCGAGACAACAAAAACAAAAACAGAAAAAAAAAACAAACAAAAACATAAAAAATAATAAAAAAAAAACAAAAACAAACACAAAAAAACAACAAACAAAACAACAAAACAACAAACCAATAAAAAAACAAAAACAAACACAAAAAAAAAAAAAAAAAATAAAAAAACAAAAACAACACAACAAGACACCCAACAATAAACAAAACAAAAACGAAACAACAAAACAAAAACACGAAAAAACAAAAACACAACAAAAAATACAAACAACAAACACAAAACAAACAAAACAGACAACAACACAAAACACACAAAAAAAACACACAAACCAAAAAGACACACAAAACAAACAAAAACAAACAAACAACAAAAACAACAAAACAAAAACAAAACACAAACAACACATGAACAAAAAAACAAAAAAAACAAACAAACAACACAAGATACAAAACAAACCAAAAAGACGTAAACAAACAACTACACAAAAAACAACAACAACCCACAAACATACAAAACAAAACAAAAACAATAAAACAAAAAAAACAACAATAACAAAACAGAACAAAAAAACACACACAAACAAACAAAAACATAAAAAAACACAACCACAAAAAATACAAAAAATAAAAAACACCATAAACAACATAAAAAAACAAAAAAAAAAACACACGCAAAAAACAAACCAAACAAAAAAACAAACAAAAAAAACACCATAAAAAACAACACAAAACACCACACAACTAAACAAACAACAACAAAATAAATACAAAAACACAAAACACAACGCAAAAACAAAACAAACAAACTAACAAAAAAAAAAATACAAAAAACAAAACAAACAAAACACAAAAATAAAACAACAAAAAAACAAAAACACAAAACAAAACCACAATAAAAACAACACAAACATACTAAATAACAACAACGACAGAACAACAACACAACAACAAAACAAACAAAAAAAACAAAATAAAAACAAACAAAAACAAAACAAACACTAAACAACAAACAACACAAACAAAACCAACAAACAACATAACACAAAAACACACAAACACTGACAAACACACAAAAACCAAACAAACAAAACAACAACAACAACACAAAAAACAAACAACAAAACAACAAAACAATAAAATACTAAAGAGAAAAAAACAAACAACAAAATACAAACAACCAAACTACGAAAAAAACACCAACCAACAAAAAACCAACAACACAACACAAGAACAACAACAAGACAACAAAACAAACAACAACAACACCACAACAACACAAACAAAAACAAAAACAATAAAAAAACAAAACAAAAACAAACACAAACAAAAACCAACTAAACACAAAAACAACACAAAAAAAACACAAAAACACTTAATAGAAAACTAAACACAAAAAAAAAACCAAAAACAATCAAAATAAAAAACAAAAACGAAAAAACAAAAAAAAAACACAAACAAAACACAAACAAAAACAAAAAAACAGAACAAAACAACAAGACAACAAACAAACACACAAAAACACATAAAAAACAAACAAAAAAAACACAAACCAAACACCAAACACATTAAATAAACAACACAAAGAAATACACAAAGACACAAGATATACACAAAATATAAATAAAAAAAAAAACCACACACAAAACATAACTATACAAACAAAACGAAACTAAAAGCAAACAATAAACTAAACAAAAAACAAAACACGAAACAACACAAACACAAACTAAAAACACAAAACAACAAAACACAACAAACAAAGACACAAACAACACAACAACAAAAACACAAACGACAAAAAAAGAAAAAAACTAAAACCAACAAACAAAAATAAAACAAAAAACAACACACAAACACAAAACAACAAAAAAAAAAAAACAACAACAAAAACAAAAAACAAAAAAACACACCAACAAAAAAACACACAACAAAAAACACAAACTCACACAACACTGAAAACAAAAAAAACAAAAAAAAAAAGGAACACAAACAACAACAAACAAACACAAAACAAAAACACAACCAAACGACAAAAACAACACAAAAAACAAAAACAAAAAACCATCAAAAGAAAAACAACATAACAACAAAAAAAAAGAAAAAACACAAAAAACAACACACACGAAAACAAACAACGGGAAACAAAAAAACAACAAAAACAAAAAAACAAAACATACAACAACAAAAAAAAAAAACAAACAAAAACAAACAACAAAAACACAAAAAACACAACACTAAAACAAACAACAAACAAAATAACAAAACAACTAAAAAAAACAAACACCAAAACACAAACACACAAACAAACACTACAAACAAAAAAATAAACACAACACTAAACAACAAAACAAACACAAAAAAAACAAACAAACAAAAACAAAAACACAAAACAACAACAAAAAAACAAAAAAACAAAACACAAATAAACACTAAACAAAACAAATACCACAAACAAAAACAAAAAAACAAAACACCAGAAAACAACAAACAAATCACACAACACAAGACAAAAATACAAAACAAATAAAAAACAAAAACACAACAAAAAAAAAAAAAACAAAATAAAAAAACACAACAACACAAACAAACAAAAACAAAACACACAACAGTACAATCCAAACAAACACCAAAAATAAAAACACAAAGAAAGATCACACAAATCAAAAACTACACAAAACAAAACACACAAAAAACACACAACAAAAAAACACATAACAACACACATAACTAACACACACACAACACTACAAAACAACTACACGACAACAACAACACAAATAAACACACAACAACAACACGACAACACAAAAACAAACAACAATAACATAAAAAAAACTATAAAAAACACAAACAAACAACATAACAACTACACAAAGAAAACAAAAAATAAACAAAACACCTAACAACAACACACACACAACAAAAAACCCGACAACCACAAAATACCACAAACACCAACACACAAAACAACACAACAAAAAACAACAACAAAACCCACAAAAACACAACAAAACAAACAAAAAAAACAAAACAAACACACAACAAACAAAACAACACACCAAACACACAAACAAATACATAACAAAAAAACAAACAAAAACAACACCAAAAACAACAATACAAAAAAAAAACACAAAACAACAACAAAACACAAAAACAAAACAACAAACACAAAACAACAACAAAACAAACTACAAACAAACAAAAAAAAACACACCAAAAAAACACAAAAAAAACTAAAAACAAAATACCAAACAAGACACAAACAAAAAAACAACAAACAACAAAACAACAAAACGACAAATACAACAAACAAAAATACAAACTAAACAAAAAAAACAAAAAAAAAAACAAAAAAAAAAAAATAAAAAAACCACGAAACAAAAGAAAAACAAACAAAACAAAAAAAAAAACGAAAATAACCACACAACTACAACACCATACCAAATAAAAACAAAAACAACATACACAAACAAAACACACAACAAACAAAAAAAACAAAAAAAAAAACAAAAAAACGGAACAACACAAAACAACCAAACAAAACAAAAACAACAACACACAAGAAACAAACACAACACATACACAACAAACAAAAACACAACAAATAACACAACAACAACACAACACAAACAACAACAACACACTTAAACACACAAACACACAAAGACAAAACAAACACAAAACAACACCAAACAAACAAACTAAAACAACACAACGAACTAACAAAACACAAAAAAACAAAAACAAAACACAAACACAAAACCAACACAAACAACACCAAACACAAAAACAAACAAAAACACACAAAAAACACTAACAACACAAACAACACATAAAAACACAAAAACAAAAAAAAACAAAAAAAAAACAAAAAACACACACAAAAAACAACAAACAACAAACATAACAAAAATAACAACAACAACCAACAAAACACACTAAAAAAAAAACACAACAAGACGACAAAACAAAAAACAACAAAAACAAACAAAATAACAGAAAACAACATAACACACAAAAAACACAACAAACACAAATACAACAAACAAAAAACAACAAAACAAAAATCACAAAAATACAAAACAAAGACACATAAAAACACAAAAAAAAACAACAACAAAACACCAAAAAAACAAAAAAACAAACACAAACAAACAAAACAACAACAACAAATACATAAAAAAACAAAAAAACGAACAAACAAAAACAAAACATAACAACAAAAACCACAAACACACAAAAAAAATAAAAAAAAAAAACAACGAAAAAAAAACAAACAAAAACACACAAAAAAAACAAAAAAACACAAACAACACAACAACCACCCAACATCAACACCAAAAATACAACACAACAAAAACAACAAAAACAATAACACAAACAAAAACTACAAACAAGATAAAAAAATAACAAACACAAAAAAAAACCAACACAAAACATAAAAAACACACAACAAACACAAACACAAACAACAACCAAAATAAAACAACACAACACAATAACAAGTGGTGCAGGCCACAACAAATCCCACCCATATTTAAAGCATAAAGTTATTTGGTCAAATTTAAATTTGATATATCCTTAACCTGAATTGAATTATTAAGGAATTAGAATAAGGAATATTTAGTCTTTAGTTTGTAGTTAATTAAACCTTTTGACGAAGTTATGAGCGAAAAAACGATTTGTGACCTTTTCGTGACCTGACCTTGACCTTTGACCTAATTGGACCCAAAAGTTAATGGGGTCGTCAAGGTTCATTAACCTACCTGTGGGGCATACAATTTGACAGTGTTTGAAGCCAGCCGTTTTCCCGTAAGTTGTATTTTGTAACCATGTTTTAGTTTTAATGGAAAATTTGTAATGTTGACCGAATGGCCATGACCCCAAACCTTTGGAACCCTACCGATCTTCACAAATAACATTTTTCACTATTAGGAATGGTAGGTTATAAGTGACAAATAGATAAGGTCACTATATAAGGCTTAGTTGAAGTAAATCAGATCATTTTGACGAAGTTATGAGCGATAAAAACGATTTTGATCTTTTCGTGACCTTGACCTTGACCTTTTGATCCAATTGGACGCAAAAGTTTTAATGCGGGCCGTCCAAGGTCATTGCCCACCTGTGGATTTTAAATTTGATAGTGTTTGCTAAGCCGTTTGCCGTAAATTGCCTAACAGACAGACAGACAAACAAACAGACAAACAAAAAAACCGGGACGATACAAAATCCGCTCCCTCCCTCCCGCGAGAGCGGCGGATATAATAATAAATAAAAACCCACCGTCTGGAACGTGGCAGCCAACAGATACCGAACAAGGGAGAGTTGTATGACTGACTTTGCCCCTTTGACCCAATTATTAATCTAAATTTAAATCATCCTATCTCACAAAATATATATATATTTTTTTTCGATGCAAAAGCTCAAAGGATAAAAAGCAATGGCCCAGACAGATAGACAAACAAAACACCAGACTACCTGCGTAGAACAAGGCAGGATCCCAAAAACATACTTCTCCCCAAGAAACTAAATCAAAGCCAAAACCAAGTGCGCAGTTACCAGTATTCCAAAACAGTTGTGGAATAATAACTGGCCACAAGCAGAAATCAATAAACTAGATATAAAAACAAGGAAAGTCCTCACCATCCACAATATGGTCTACAAAATGAGTGCATCCCAAGAACAAACCTGCCGAGATGAGGAGGTATGATGGACGGAGCTCAAAGTGCACAGAATATGACATGACAACTGTAGCATTGGCTGAATCCATGAAAATTTCAAGAGAATACCAAATCTAACTTGTATGTAAACACAGACAGCAAGCCAGAAAAGGTTATCCTGAACCTACGTAGCAAAATAAATTTCAAAAATGGGTGCGAAAAGAGATGCCACACATGAAACCAAAACAGCAACGAAATACAGCCGCAACTAGAAGGATTACTCGTGGAGAGCATACCTCCGCACATAATGCCTGATCCACGAGAAATATCGCCCAAATATATTTTTGAAATATGATGCTATATAGTACTACATCGTTTTTGGCCCGATCTCTCAATGGTGAAGAATCACTTCAAAAAATAATAATAATTCTCGTGTCCAGATCCGGATCACCACCGAAATCGAATCAGTTCTTCCTCGTTGATACCCAACATATCCACCAAGATTCATCCGAATCCATCTGCAACTTTTTGAGATATCGTGCTATATATCATTTTTGGCCCTATCTCTCAATGGTGAAGAATCACTTTAAATTCCAGTTGTCGGACCTGGATCCGGATCTTCACCAAAATATAATTAGTTTGTTCTTGTCACACATCCAACCTGCCCAACAAATTTCATCTGGATCCGTCCACAACTTTTTGAGATATTCCTGCACACAAAGGAGACAGGACAGACAAACAACAGACAGAGAGGGTGAAACCATAACCACCTTCACCTTCGGTAGCAAGGTAACTGGAAATTTGAAAGGAATAGGCTTGTGTGTGTGGTTAATGGGGAAGAAAAGATAATGGATTTGGGATGTGGGATGATGGTGAACAACTGTTTTGAAGAAATGGAGGGAAGAGTTAAATTGAAGAGAATGTGAAGTTAGTTCCACAGATGTGAAAAAAAAGGAGAAACAAATGAGTGGAGGTGAGCAGTGATCCTGGATTAGGTAGTTTCACCAGAGAGGATTGTTGATAGATTTAACTTGGCATTTCCCATACACATTAAGAAGGCGCTTCCAAGAGCAGAACCCAAAGCCTTGCCTGTGACTCGCAGATGACCTGTGACAGGAAAAGGACTGCCGATCGTGCGCCAAAGGCTGCGACAAATGTCAGGCAATGGAGGTTTGCTGCATGCTTCAGGCATCATGCAGTTGAGAGCAAAGCCCACGTTTTGCCAGGTAGCTTGAAGCGGCTGTCCACACATTCCAAATGGCCCCATTTTTTCATCTGGCCACACTGTTTGCACTCCTTGCAGGTACATCAAAGACAAGAACTTCAACTCCAGAAAACATTTTACTAATGTCAAAAAAATAGGACCATGTGTTCTGAAGCTCACCTGATCAGGAGCAAAACAGTCAATCAAACCCACCCCTCACCCCTCCCCCCCCCGCCCCCCCCCCAGCAGACCCCCCTAGACCCTGATTTTTTTTTAATGCCGATGAACAAACGTTGGTACATCACAGGTGATGAAGGTTGTGGTCAAAGTTTCATCAAAGTTGTGTGTAGTTTTTGGGAGAAGAGAACAAAATTGCATTTTTTGGGGGAGGGGTGGGAGTCAAAAAAACCCCCACAAACCCTCCTCAATGAGCACAGATTTTGGTGCAGTCAATAAACCTTCATCAGATATGAAGCATCAGATATGAAGCTTGTGGCCAAGTTTCATAAAAATTGTGTTTTTGGTTCAAGCGTTAATGACTGAAATGTGTACAGAAGGACTGACTGACTGACTCACTCAATCAATCACACTCCTCGATCGCATAAGCCACCGACGAAAGTCCAGGTGAGCTAAAAATGAGGTGCGGCAACAACAGGCACTTATACGTTTCCTTGCTTTAAATAAACAAGATCAGGCCAAATTTATTTTTTTTTTTAGGCAAAAGGTCATCGAGTATTAACAAAAAGGCAAAGATGATGATGTTGAACTGTATGACAATGAGAAACAAACCACATAAAAAATAAAGAAATAAATAAAAAAATATCATGGTAAAGATCCAGTGATGCCAATAAATAATACATGATACCCTTCCCTCCCTCCCCCCTCCATCAACCCCCCCCCCCTCCAGGAAGGATTTGGAGCGACGGAGGATGCCCAGTCTGTGAGTGGCTTAGAAGACCAGCTTTGCTATTAAGGTTTGATGAAGTGAGACCACAGCTTTATGGTGAAGCCTGTAAAAGAGAGCCTTCCGAGTGGCTGAACATGGAATAGGTGGTTTCATTTGAGGATCCTGTGGTGTGACTGGATGAGATTTTCAAGGATTGAAAGAAATGTTTAAATTTATCAAGATCAGCAGTGATGCAGCTGTATCTACCGAACCAGGGAGATGGGCTCTTGTACAACACAGTGTGGAGGCATTTGCAAAAGGGAAGAGGAGGTTTCCCAACAACACAGAGAAGTCACGTACGTGGATGGGAAACAAGACTGGCGGAGACACTGCCTTGGGAATTCCAACCTCCACTGGGAGAGGGGTGTAGAGGAAAGGAAGTAGAGGATTCCATTGACAGCAAGAGTTGACTCCACAAATGGAGGAAGTCAGAAATAAAGGAATGAAAATGGCCTCAAAATGCCACAGACAGAGAGCTTGGCAAGCAAAGCAGGATGTCAGACTGTGTTGGATGCACGAGATATTTCTAGAGAGATGGTCCTAACCTTGATTAGAGATCGAAGGCCTCCACCATTGCTGAAAGAGAAGCAGCAGCATGTCCAGAGTTGAATGGATCAGGACAGAATTCAAATTGATGGTCATAGCAGATCAGACTGTTTGAAAACAGCAAAGATGGACATCAGCAGCAATGATGGATTTCATGACTTTGCTTATCTGGAACCAAGCTCAATGGTCTGTTGCTGAGAGGATCAATTTTTAATACTCTGCTTGTGTACAGGAGTGAGCTTTACTAATTTCCAAAGAAGACACGAGCCGGCCAAAAGAGAAGAGCAGCAGGCAGGATTTGAGAACATGCGGACTTGGGTATGCAATTTGTGACGGTCACTGAGCAGGGTCAAGGCTGGACAGAGGCTTCTTCACCTTATTGGACATGATGGATACAATGGGTTTGGTACATGAGATTTGGAGGCAAACTCAGAGTTTAAACATTCTGCCTTTATCTGGCCAATGTCTGCAGTAATGCCATTTGAGTTGAGGGAGGGCAGGGAAGGCAGTACCCTAAAGTTACCTTCAGTCAGGTTAGCTTCCATGGTTGAAAAAGGAGATCGCTTGACCACAGCGACCTCCAACAGAATTCAGTGCCGAAAGGATGGACAGGACAGCCACCGAGCGGATAGGATAAACCGACGCACAAAATGAAGTACACTTTTAGATATTGCTACAAGAAATACGCTACAACCAAGAAAGAGCAAAACAGATAAATGGGTGAAGCTGAAGGGCTTAGACCATACCAGTGTGTGAGGCTGCCAATGCCATATCAAGCTGGTCTTGCCCCCAGGTGCGGTGTGGAGAAGAGCCGTACGGCAGACAGACGCCGCAACAAAATACTGCATACCCGCAGCATAGCTCACCAGCCGAACGGAGCTGCCCAACACCTGGGACATAAACACAACTTCGTAAACGCACAGTGCGGCTCAATGAGATGAGTGTGGTGAGGGGGGGGGGTCAACAAACCACCACCCGGACTTACAATCATCCTGTAAGGAAACATGAGGTTGTGCTGAGATCGCATTTTTTACAAGATACACAAAAAAAGGTAATCATAATAATAACAACAATAATAAACAATACAATACTTACTTGCGTCATCTTTTGATGATTAGCAGCAGTTAATGCTTCTGAAAAGAGAGTATCATTTAAAAAATAAATATTAATTACAAAACTTGGATTTCATTTCAGATTATAATTGTTCACTTTGTTATTGTACATGTCATTGAAACCACAGTGCAAGACTCGAAGTAAAGAGAGCGATCCACGTACAAGCTTTATTCCACGAGGTATAACTGACTTCACAAACACAACCCCTGGGTGATCTACACATCCAACAGAGTAAAGATTCCACTTGAAATAACACGTAAGAACTCCAATTTTTGTGGCACCATGTGGAATTGAGTAAGTGGGAGGAGAGAGAGATAGGAAAGAAGAGAGAGGAGAGAGAGAGAGAGAAGAGAGAGAGTGAAGAGAGGAGAGAGATGGTGAGAGAGATGGTGTGGAGAGAGGTGGAGAGAGAGTGCGGAGGAGAGTGCGTGTGAGAGAGAGGTGTGAGAGAGAGTGCGGGGAGGTGCGTGTGAGGAGAGAGTGCGTGTGAGAGAGAGTGGTTGAGAGAGAGTGCGTGTGAGAGAGAGTGCGTGTGAGAGAGAGTGCGTGTGAGAGAGAGTGCGTGTGAGAGGAGATTGGTTGTGAGAGAGAGTGCGTGTGAGAGAGAGTGCGTGTGAGAGAGAGTGCGTGTGAGAGAGAGTGCGTGTGAGAGAGAGTGGGCTGTGAGAGAGAGTGCGTGTGAGAGAGAGTGCGTGTGAGAGAGGAGTGCGAGAGTCTGTGAGAGAGAGTGCGTGTGAGGAGAGAGTGCGTGTGAGAGAGAGTGCGTGTGAGAGAGAGTGCGTGTGAGAGAGAGTGCGGTGAGAGAGAGTGCGTGTGAGAGAGAGTGCGTGTGAGAGAGAGTGCGTGTGAGGAGAGTGTGCGGTGTGAGAGAGTGCGTGTGAGAGAGAGTGCGTGTGAGAGGAGTGCGTGTGAGAGAGAGTGCGTGTGAGAGAGAGTGCTGTGTGAGAGAGAGTGCGTGTGAGAGAGAGTGCGTGTGAGAGAGAGAGTGCGTGTGAGAGAGAGTGGTGTGAGAGAGATGTGCGTGTGAGAGAGAGTGCGTGTGAGGAGAGTTGCGTGTGAGAGAGAGTGCGTGTGAGAGAGAGTGCGTGTGAGAGAGAGAGGGTGTGAGAGAGAGTGTGTGTGAGAGAGAGAGTGTGGTGAGAGAGAGAGAGTGTGAGAGAGAGAGTGTGTGAGAGAGAGGGTGTGAGAGAGTGTGTGAGAGAGTGTTGTGAGAGAGTGTGTGAGAGAGTGTGTGAGAGAGTGTGTGAGAGAGTGTGTGAGAGAGTGTGAGTGAGAGAGTGTGTGAGAGAGTGTGTGAGAGAGTGTGTGAGGAGAGAGTGTGAGAGAGAGTGTGAGAGAGAGTGTGAGAGAGAGTGTGAGAGTGTTTGTGTGTCTGAGAGTGTCTTGAGAGAGTGTGAGAGAGTGTGAGAGAGTGTGAGAGAGTGTGAGAGATGTGTAAGAGAGAGTGTAAGAGAGAGTGTAAGAGAGAGTGAGAGAGAGTGAAGGCCCAACACTCGGCGCAAGCAAAATGACAACACAACAAACCGGTCGAAAAGGCCAGAGTGAACGTGAAAAGAATCAAAACAAAAACAAACCGTAAGAGTAGTTTTCACTACCCGTGCAACGTCGAGCAAACTGGTTACGGGATGAAAAGGCTTTCAAAGCTTGAAACAATCTGAGGCCTACAAAGCTTGAAACAATCCAAAGGCCGACAAAGGATAAATCCAAAGCCGGATAAACTCCGGTCTCATAATTTCGTGCAATGTTAATTATTACCAACTATAAATGTTAATGTAATCAATAACCTGATTTTCTATAAACACAAAGCACATTTGGGATCACGGTTCGCACTACACTATAATAAGAGCTATAAAAGAAATAGGTTACCGACCTTGCTGAAGAAAACTGAGGCGAATACACCCCGATTGTGGATTTCTGTTGACGTCAGCGTCGTTTCCTGACAAGGTTTCGTCTGTTTCCAGACTACGAGAATTATCGTACTTATACGATTATATTTGAACCCTTGAACGATGTACAATCGGTAATTGCAAAAATGGCCAAATATACGATAATTCTTGCATGTCCAAAAAAAAAAAATGCACTCGACCTTCAATTTCCAGTTTAACTTTTTGAAGATTTTTTTTTCAGTTTGCTGCGCAGATTATGACCCTCTACGAGTCTACGTCACACTTCACGCAACTTTTTCCACGCAGGTGTGACGGCACATGCACCCACCGAGTGCATCAACGTCCACGGCGTCACTTGTGGCTGTGGAACTTGCCAACACGGACACAGCCACTCCACTGGACTGAAATAAATACAATGCTCATTGCCATTGTCTAGTTTCGAGATCGGTGTTCGTAACACACAGAGCGTGGTGTTAGCTAACGGGCGCCATCTTGGTTAGCACTCGATGCTGGCTGAAGGCAATTTCCATGATGTGTTTGTGTGTAATTAGGAACGAGAAACGATCGCATTTTTTTCACTTTTTGTGTGATCGTTTTTTAACAGTAAACAATTACCATAGCAACTACAATGCTTTCCTTTATCCTTTCCTTTTCACAATTATAAAGGTTTGAGAATAAATACTGTTATTGGGAAGCGTGAACAACTCGGAGAGTTGCTTCTAATGAAGCTTACGAAGATCAAGTCTGCCCCGGTTATTATCTCCACCACCGAAGGTGAAGGAGGTTATGTTTTCACCCCTCTCTGTTTATTTGTTACTTGCAAAATCGAAGATTTTTCAAGTATATTGGTCAATCGATTTTGTTATTCTGTTTGTCTGTTTTTCACAAACTTCACAGCGTGGTGGGCACAACTTCACAGCGTGGTGGGCACAAACTTCACAGCGTGGTGGGCACAAAACTTCACAGCGTGGTGGGCACAAACTTCACAGCGTGGTGGGCACAAACTTCACAACGTGAGTGGGCACAAACTTCACAGCGTGGTGGGCATAAACTTCACAGCATGGTGGACATAAACTTCACAGCGTGGTGGGCACAAACTTCACAGCGTGGTGGGCACAAACTTCACAGCGTGGTGGGCATAAACTTCACAGCATGGTGGACATAAACTTCACAGCGTGGTGGGCACAAACTTCACAGCGTGGTGGCATAAACTTCACAGCATGGTGGGCACAAACTTCACAGCGTGGTGGGCATAAACTTCACAGCATGGTGGGCATAAACTTCACAACGTGGTGGGCATAAACTTCACAGCGTGGTGGGCATAAACTTCACAGCGTGGTGGGCATAAACTTCACAGCGTGGTGGGCATAAACTTCACAGCATGGTGGGCACAAACTTCACAGCGTGGTGGGCATAACTTCACAGCGTGGTGGCATAAACTGCACAGCATGGTGGGCACAAACTTCACAGCGTGGTGGGCATAAACTTCACAGCATGGTGGGCACAAACTTCACAGCGTGGTGGCATAAACTTCACAGCATGGTGGGCATAAACTTCACAACGTGGTGTGGGCATAAACTTCACAGCATGGTGGGCACAAACTTCACAGCGTGGTGGGCATAAACTCACAGCGTGGTGGGCACAAACTGCACAGCGTGGTGGGCAAAACTTCACAGCATGGTGGGCACAAACTTCACAGCGTGGTGGGCACAAACTTCACAGCGTGGTGGGCAAAACTTCAAGCGTGGTGGGCACAAACTCACAGCGTGGTGGGCAAAACTTCACAGCATCGTGGTGGGCACAAACTTCACAGCGTGGTGGGCACAAACTTCACAGCGTGGTGGGCACAAACTTCACAGCTTGATGAGCCGTAACCAGGTTATTTATGATTGATTGGTCGCACGGCGCCCCCACCGCCATGGTCACGTGACCCACCCTCGGATCAGACCCCCTAATCGTGTCGTAAACAGTAAACAGTAAACGGATTAATCGAACACAATAAATAATCATAACCATTCCCGAGCTTGGTTCTATATCATTCTTCAATCCAATTCCTAAATCTATTGTTGGTTGACGAGTCAGTAAGTCCTAAGTCACATTTGCTCTACGGCGAGGATACGGCGGCCGTACGCCCTCTGAATTGACAGGAAACGTGCGGTGGCCTCAGGTGGCCCTACTCCGTTTGGCTATATTTTACAGGCCGTAGGTTCGCCGTGGAATTATAACGCGGAGTTATAACGTTTTTCATTTCTACGTTCGCCGTAGCAATTCGACAAGCAAAAAAAAGAACTGGTAAAAAAAATAAAAATAAAATAAAAGAACCCACTCGTTACCGTCCGTCTGGCCGCACGTTCACCTTAGGGCCCCCCTGTGGCCCCCCTGCGGTCGCCTTGCGGGCACCTTGCGTCTGC
>JAXMNL010002025.1:164-14401 GCA_035128595.1 Eptatretus atami
GCCTCCTTCGGGAACGGAGGGAGACGCTATTCTCCCTTGAAGCGAGTCACGACCAGGCGGGTTCAGTCGTGTCGAGCGAGTTCGAGGGGGCGAGTGCTGTGGACAGGTGCACGGAGAGCTTGGGGGGTATAGAGGCCCCGGAACCCCTTGTGGCACTAATCCCCAGTGTGATTGTCCGTGTGTTGTGGTGAAAGGTTGTTGAGTGCGCCCCCGTGTGTGAGTGGTTTGTGGTTTGCGAGTGTGCTGAAGTGGCGTTGCTTCCCAGCACACCGTGTGTGAGAGGAGCCACGTGTGCAAGTGGAAGGCCGTGTGCGAGTGGAACCACGTGTGCGAGGAAGATGGCATGCGTGAGTGAGCGGCCGAGTGCAAGAGAGACCGTGTGTGTGAGGTCGCTGTGTGTGAGGGAGATAAAAGCGAGATAAAAAAGAGGAGAGAGAGAGAGGGGTGGGGAGAGAGAAAGGGGGGGAGAGTGAGGAGGCTGAAGGGGAAAAAAAGAGAGGGAAGGGGGAGCGAGGAGGGTGGGAACAAGGAGGCGAGGGAGAGTGAGGAGGGTGGGGGAAGGGAAGGTAGTGAGAGGTGAGAGGAAGGGAAGGTAGACATGGTGGTGCATGCGTTATTACGATTCATACTGTCTCATAAAAATGCTTCTGATTAGAATAACAGTGAGATGGAAACAAAATAATGTCTGAAATCCTTTTCTATTCCAGTCATACCAAAATACCACCCCGAGTAACATGGCCTGGACATCTCCGGAGATAAACACACAGTTCAGAGACAAACACCACCCGGACGCATCTGGAGCCGCCACCGGAGACAAACACCGCCAAAGGATAGAACACTGCCCAGAGATGTCAAGACAAAACTCTCGTCGGACATAAACACCACGCAGAAATGTTGAAGACAAACACCGCCTGGATGCCGTCCGTAAGGCCAAGCTGTCTGGAGACAAACACGTTGGGCACGTCTGGAGGCTAAACTCCGTCTGGGCTACGTCCGAAACAAGCTCTCATCTGGACACAAACCACCCGCCTGGACATCTCACGGAGATACAACACAGTCAGAGACAAAACACCACCCGGACGCGTTAAACGGAGTCAAGCCATCCGGAGACAAACACCGCCCCCAAGATAAACACGCCCAGACATGTCCAGAGAACAACTCCCGTCGGTACATAAACACCACCAGGAAAATGTTTGAAGACAAACACAGCCTGGAGCCATCTGGAGCCAAGCTGTCTGGAGAATAAGAACACTGCTTGGAGGACACTCTGGGAGCACAACTCCCCACTGGAACACGTCAGTAACAAACTCCCGTCCTGGACACAACAGACGCCGAAACCATCTCCGGAAGATAAACACAGTCCAGACACAACACCACCCGGACGCATCTGGAGCCAAAGCCATCTGGAAACAAACACCGCCCCAAAGATAAACACTGCCTGAACATTCCAAGAGACAAACTCCCCTTCGACATAACACCACACCGGGACATGTTTGAAGACAACCACTGCCCTGATGCGTCAGAGCAAGCTGTCTGGAGACAAACACCACTTGGACATGTCTGGAGGCAAACTTCCACCTGGACAGCGTCCAGAAACAAACTCCCATCTGGACATAAACACTGCCTGGTACGCGTCCTGAGATAAACATCATCCAGCCCAAAACCACTGTCGGGATATGTTAGAGACAGAGAGAGAGGAGGGAGGAGAGAGTGAGAGAGGTGTGTGGGAGGAAGGGTGCTGCAATGCATTGGGGAGTGGGTAGAGCAATGGATATGAGCAGAGAGAAGGAGAGAGAGCATGGGGGTAGGTGGAGTTCAATAGAGAGGAATGTTATGCTTCTTCACTCCACACACACACACACACACCACACACACACACACACACACACACACACACACACCACACACACCACACCACACACAACACACACACGCTTGGCCGATAATTGGCAATTTTAGGAATTGGCAGATTGCAGTTAATGTGATTACCAACCTACAGTTACTATTTGTATAACAACCAAAAAACTTGATTGCTTTCACCGAAAACAAACGTTTGCATTTCTATGGATGTCGCCGGGATAGTTCACGAACAATAATTCCTTTATAACAGCTGCGTGTGATGGGGTGGAAAAAAATCTGGTTTGGTAATTTAGAATAACCGTTAAATACTGCAAGTAGCTCGGAAATTGGTGGGTATTTCACACAACTCGCTCAGAATGACGGAGCACGAAACAAATCGCTCAGAAATGACAGATACACACAACCACTACTCAGGAATGACGGAGGATAGAACCACAACTTGCTTCCAGGGATGATGGAGCACAAAAGCACTTCACTCAGGATGACGGAGCACAAACCCTCGCTCAGGTTCTGATGGAGCACAAACCAACTCGCTCAGGTTTGATGAGCACAAACCACTCGCTCAGCGGGGATGGAGCAATGACACTCCATCAGAGTGACGGAGCATGAAAACCACTCCATCAGGGTGACGGAGCAATGAAAACCATCTCGCTCAGTGTGACGGAGCAACGAACACTCGCTCTGAATGACGTGGCGGGTAAAAGCATCCGCAGTGAAGTGAACGATTCGCTCAGAAAAGACCTCAGCGCAGTACACTTTTGACTGTAAGGCCATTGACAAGTGGCTTTAAGCACTCATGCCAAAGCAACTCCAAATTAACATGCTTTGAATAAAGGGATGGATGGGCAGACGTCCAACTGATATCATATGCGGCATTCCTTTAAATATAAAGCAGTTCTTCACCACGCAGCCAGGAGTTTTAATGAAAATCAAATTAATTCGTTCAAAATAATGACTTTATCCACAAAAAGAGTTGCAGCTTAATGGCAGAACCACCGTGAAAAGACATTGCGAAAGTTCAATCACCTGGAAATAAACATTGCAGATAATCCGCCACCATCGCCTGCTTTCGTCTGTGCGTGGTATATCGGTTCGTGGTTCGCGCAAATGTCATAACTTCTTTTAAACCTCGTGTTTTTCCCACCAGGTTTTGCTTTGATTTCCGCAAACCACTCTCACAAAACCTCCAAAAATATACACATATACACTAACCTGGTCCAAGTTTTAGACACCCACATTTTTCCAGTTTTTTAAACTGAAAAATTTTAAAGCAGTTCAAGTCCAGTGAATAACATGAAAATGGTACAAAGCTAGCAGTAAACTGCCAGTGGTTAAAAAACCAGAGTTTGGTGTCAAGCCACCCCAATGCTCGCTGTTTATACATTTATCGTTTTAAAAGACGGGTCTAATGATTAATATTTTTTATAAAGCATTGCATTGTGAGTATAATTAATCAAGCAATAATAAGTTTGTATATTGTAATCAAGTAACAAGAGCGCAAGTGGAGCACCAATATCCGCCTAAACAAGAAGGTTATACAGAATTTGTGCTACTACAATGGGAAAACAGCAATCCTGGTTGCCAATGGCACCCACTTTAGAATGACGAACTATGTCGCTACACACCGTCTTCCACAAGTCTGTACCTATGTAACCAAATATGAAAAACGTGAAAGTTGAAAACTTGGGGAATTAGAGTGCGGAACAGGAAACTGATGGAAAACAGCATCCTGGTTGCCATGGCAACCACTTTAGATGACGAACGTATGTCTGACACACCGTCCTCGCACAGTCCTGTACCTATGTACCATATGAAACGTGAACAAGTTGAAAACTTGGGGGAGTTAGAGTGCGGACAGGACGGATGGAACAACAGCATCCTGGGTTGCCATGGCAACCACTTAGATGACGACGTAATGTCACGACACACCGTCTCCCAACAGTCTGTACGCTATGTACCAAATATGAAAACGTGCAAGTTGAAAACTTTGGGAGTTAGGGAGTGGCGGACCAGGAACGGATGGGGAACACAGCAATCCCGGTTGCCCATGGCAAACCACTTTAGATGACGAACGTATGTCGCCGACAACACAGTCTCCACAATCTGTACGCTATGGTACCAAATATGAAACGTGAAAGTTGAAACTTTGGGACGTTAGAGTGCAGACAAGGAAACGGATGGAACAGCAATCCTGGTTGCCATGAGACAACCACTTTAGATGACGAACGTCATGTCGCGACACACCGTCCCACAGTCCGTAACCTATTGTACCAATATGAAACGTGAAAGTTGGAAACTTTTGGCAGATAGAGTGGGGACAGGAAACGGAAACGGAAACAGCATCCTGGTTGCCATGGCAACCACTTTTAGATGACGAACGTAATGTTTGCGACACCACCGTCTCCACCAGTCTGTACCTATGAAACGTGAAAGTTTGAAAACTTTGGAGTTAAGAGTTGCGACAGGAACGGATGGAAAACAGCCATCCCGGTTTGCCATGGCAACCACTTTTTAGATGACGAAACGGTATGTCGCGACACACCGTCGCCAACAATCCTGTACCTATGTATCCAAATATGAAACGTGAAAGTTGAAAACTTTGGGAGTTAGAGTGCGGCACAGGAACGGATGGAAAACAGCATCCTGGTTGCCATGTACAACCACTTTAAGATGGACGCACGTATGTCCGCGAACACACCTCTCCACAAGTCTGTACCCTATGTTACCAAATATGAAACGTGGAAAGTTGAAAAACTTTGGGAGTTAGAGTGGGGGACAGGAACGGACGGAAAACAGATCCTGGTTGCCATGGCCAACCACTTTATTGACCGAACGTATGTTTGCGACACCTCCGTCTCCACAGTCTGTACCTATGTACCAATTGAAACGTGAAAGTTGAAAACTTTGGGAGTTTTAGATGGCCGGACAGGAACGGATGGAAAAACCGCATCCCGGTTGCCATGGCAAACGCACTTAGATGAGAAGGTATGTCGTGACACAACGGCTCCACAGTCCTTACTATGTACCAAATATGAAACGTGAAAGTTGAAAAACTTTGGGGAGTTAGAGTGCGGGACAGAACGGAACGCGACAGACAGACCCAACAGTCCAGAACAGACGGGCGGACCGACCGGTATCACACTAATACGCCCCGATAGCATATTATATATATATATATACATATATTATATATATATATATATATATTATATATATTATATATATATATATATATACGGGCGTATAAAAATAGTGTGGTAGATAAAACATTAAGAAGGAAAACTAGAGGGAGCACTCCGGAGAGGCAAAACCTCCGCCGCCATACTGCTTGGGTCACTCAGTGAACCTTTAATATCTAATTCATTAAATATGATGTCAACAGTGCTGACAGAGTTATAGTCTTTTGTCCAACATTTTTTTTTGGGGGGGTGGGGGGTTTGGAAATCACTTAAAACATGTAGAAAATGAAAAAAAAAAAAAACAAATTTTCTTCTCTTACAAATTTTTTTTGGGGGGGGGGACCAAGTTCCAAAATCTAATGGCATGACCTTGGACCATACCTAACCCCCACCAAGTTTCGTCGGAAACCTAAATCACTTAAAACATGTAGAAATGCAAAAAAGAAATCAAAAATTTTGTTGAAAAAAAAGTTTGCAAAAAAATTTTTTTTTCTCTACACAATTTTTTTTTTGGGGGGGGGGGGGGGGGGGGGGGGGGGGGGGGGGGGGGGTTGGAAATCACTACTTCAAACATGTAGAAGTGCAAAAAAAAAAAAATTTTTTTTCTCAATTTTTTTTTGGGGGGAGGGGTGGAAATCCACCTTATAAAAACATGTAGAAATGCCAAAAAAAAAAAATCTTAAAAAATTTTTTTTTGGGGGGGGGGGGACAAACCAAGTCCAAAAATCTAATGGCATGATCCTTGACCATACCCTAACCCCCCCCCCACACAGTTTCTCGAAAAATCGTCGAGGAGTTTTTCCGTACATACTGTTACAAACAAACAACACAAACAAACAGAAAGGGTGGAAAACAGTAACCTCCGATCCTTCGATGGGCGGAGGTTAAAAATAACTTGCATCAAAAATTAACATTTTCCAACGCTCCGACGAGCTGACGCTGACGGCTCACGCTGACGCTGACGGCTACGCCGGGGGTAAATCGCTATAGCTCTCTGTTCTCGAACAGGCGAGGCTAAAAAAACAGTTTTAGGTTACCAAAGCTGAAAAATAATGTAAATTTCAGAGTTGTTAAAAAAGGCCCTTTTCAGGGAACCAAGTAATGGGTTAGCTAACCTGCAGCTGTTCTGCAGCAATGGAATAAACTTAGCCTTGATAGTTGAGAAATGCAAACAATTCCCTTCCAGGTGTACCACCTTTTGTTGATTTAGTTACAACCCTCTGTCCTGTATAAACAGTAGTGTTTGGAACAGACAGTGTTGCTCGCCCCTCTGAAGCATTATATGGAACAATATTGCACTGCAGGAAGTTAGTACATTGCATATCAATAATGGTTGAGAAAAGAACAATTAACAAGGACAGACAGACAGACCATTATAACCCTTTAAAGTGTTAGGTCTTTCTTTAGAGAAATTGCAAAGGCCAGCCAGGTGTCAGTGAGTACAGTTTTCCTACGCCATCAAAGGCAACTGGAATGGAGGAAACTGACAGGAAGAAGGTATGGCAAGAACCCAAAGCCAACAACACAATCAGAAAGACAAGTTTTGAAGAGTCAAACAGCTTGCGGAAATAGGCGGCTCACAGGACAGCAGCTTCCAAGCAACAGCCTTAACACGGTCAAAGGAGGTCTCAGTTTTTCAACTGTGAAGAGAAGACTTCGAGCTGCAGGTTTTGAGGACAGGTCGAAGTGGAAGTAAGAAAGCCATTGTTAAGAATGGCAAAATAAGAAAAAGAAGCTTTGCCTGGGCATATGAAGCACCGCGTGGAACTACTGAAAACTGGAAGGAAAGGTCCTTATGATGAATGAATGAAAATTTGGAAATCTCGGTTCATCCACGCAGGGTTTTTGTACTGCCGGGAAGGCGAAAAGATGGTTTTCCTCAGTTTTGACCAACCAACTGTCAAACATGGCAGGATGGAAACCGTGATTATTCTGGGGCTCTTTTGCTGATCCAGAGTCGGCAACCATGCACAGAGTTACTGGCACCCTGAACCAAAAGGGCACACAAGCATTCTGCAACGCATGTCATACCCTCTTGGTCTATGCCTAGTTGGTCAGGGTTCATCCTTCAGCAAGATTAACGACCCAAAACATACCTCCAGGCTATGTCAGAAAACTACCCTTTGAAGAAAAAGAAACAAGACGGTAAGGCTTCAACAAATGGAATGGCCAGCACAGTCTCCTAAGACTTAACCATCGAGCCTTGGTTTGGGATAACTGGAACCGAAGGGTGAAAGCAAAGCAACCTACAAGTGCAACACATTTTGTGGGGAACTTCTGCAACAGTGTTTTGGGAAGAACTTTCCAAAACAATAAATATTTCCATTGTAGAAAGAAGCCAACGAGTATGGCGGGGCTGTTTATCTCTGCATCAGGTGGCTACTTTGATGAGTCAAAACTTTAGATTACAATTTTGTTCAACAAAAGCAATCCATGTTCTTTTTATCTTGCAATTGTTTTTTGTTCTATGCTTTAATATCAGTGTACATTGAAATATTAAACTGCTTAAATTTCCATAAAACTGGAAAAAAAATGGGGTGTTCTAAAACTTTTGACCGGGAGTGTATGGCGGACACTATGGATAGTACTGTATATATATATAATATATGTATATATATATATATTATATATTATAATATGTATATATATTATATATATTATATGTAATATGTATATTATATATATATATATATATATATATAATATTGTTACGAATTCTGGCCCGCCAGGCTGCGAGCGCATTGGCGTAACTTCCAAATCGCAACGCCCACCCGGATGGACAATTCAGTCCGTGACCCTCCTGGAACTACCGCCAAGACCAGTCACCGGGTGGGGTTTAACCTTCACCACGATCGTGCCAATTCCTCACCCCGCCAGGATAGGGTTTGCTCGCCAAATTCCGACTAACCCTAAGTACGCTGCGCGAGTAGTCGAACCGGGCCGATCGTAAACCTGCCGCATGGTCGGCCTAGGAACACGACCGCTTAAGCGTCCGTTCCGTGCTACAGTGAATACCGAGTGGTGTTATCGCCGACCTCGACGGCTCAGATTTCTCTTCTTTACCCTGGGTGTTCAAAACCCACTACTAATTTATTCCACGATTCCCAGATGGCACTTCAAGGGTGGGGAAAGAGACGACAACGGAATACATTTTCACACAAGCGACATTTATTATAGCAAGCACATATTACAACCAACAACCACAAGCAAGGAATTCATGCAATATACAAGCGACAAAGAAAGTACTAACTACCGACTACGAAGATGTACAGTCACTTACACGGTTTACTTAACAGCACGGCGCCCACACAATGCCTACACAAAATAAAGGAAAAGAAAGGACCTCCCTTTCGTGGCCGGTGACCCTCTCCGGCACTCCTTCCTCGTCCGACGTGCGCCTCGCCCTGGGACACACGCTCCGCAACCCCTCACGGACTTTTGGGCCCAGAGGGAGAGACGAGCAATTCGCCGATCCAGAGCCCACTTCGATGATCCAGAGCCTGACGAATCCAAATACACGACGATGCCAGAGCCGAAGAGTCCAAACACGACGATCCAGAGCCCGAAGAGTCCAAAAACACGACGATCCAGAGCCCGAGAGTCCAACACGACGATCGCAGAAGCCCGAAGAGTCCAAACACGACGATCCAGGCGAAAGAAGAGAGAGCTCAAAACATCGAGTCCCCAAGAGAGAGAAAGCACTGTCGAGCCCGGACAGAGAGAGAGGAAGAATCCAACATGAATGAATCCAGGCAGTGAGAGAGTGACGTCGACCTGGCGAACAAGGGACGAGAGTGACGTCGATGGAGAGAGAGGAAGATCCCAACACGATGATCCAGGCAGGAGAGTGACGTCGACCCCTGGCGACCAAGGGAGAGAGTGACGTCGAGGAGAGAGAGTGAAGAATCCAACACGATGAATCCAAGGCAGGAGAGAGGCCGAGCCCCCCGGTGAGGTCCGCCTATACTAGCGGCGGGGCTCCGCCCCTATGTCGCTTCACACCCCTTTTTTGGCTCCCGCTCTCCTCTAGCCCTTTCCGCAGAAAGCTCCTCGAAAGGGGCGTTCCCTCCTCACGGCCGCCTCACAACCCCGTATCCAACCAATTCGCAGGCGAGCTTCTCGCAGCCTCTCCCGTCACTCCCGGCGCCGCAAAAAAGCGGGAAAACTCACCGCGCCGTTTGTAGGCCTTCAACGGGCCTTCGTTTTGAAGAACTTCGAACGGTCCAAAATAACGAATAGAACAGAAAAAACGGCCTATCTCAAAGAGTCGCAGCCCGATGATTCACACGAATTCCCTTTAAACAACGGTGGGGAACTATCTTGCACAATAAACTTAGCGTCCATAACTGATCTAAGGGACCCTTTAATGGTGTATTGCGAATTATCCACAGCCATAACATATATATAATATATATATATATCATATACATATATAATATATATATATATATATATATATATTGGTTACGGTTTGTTGGAAATTTCGCATTAACCCCATAAAGGGTTCCTCAGCGTGAGATATTATCGTAAGTCCCATGTGCAGTTAGCCCAACCCGTTGTAATAGAGGAATATATGTGATCATTCGGGGCTGCCGATTCTTTCAGTAGCCGTTTTTCTTGCTGTAGTTAATTTTGGTGCAAGAACAACACGAACATCGCCGCAACCAACATTCAACTGATCACCGCCATTCACTTACACGACGCCAACAATCACCCATTCACACCACCCCCACGACGCACCTTCCGCAACTACGCCTACCACGTCCTTCCGCCACTCGCCATTCAAATGGAGCACCCGTGACGGTCACGATCTCCGCGGGACGGAATGAAACGGAGCGGAAGGGCCAACAGCCAACTCCCGCCTTAAATATCTCCCGCCAGATCTCCCCGCCAAACGCCGCCGCTTTTGGCTGGGGGATGGTGCGATTGAGCCAGGGGTCAAAGTAAAAAGGGTGGGGCCCCTGATTTTTGGGGGAATGAAAATTCCTCCTGGCCCCAGAGCCCAAACTGGACTTTCCCGTCCCCGGCATGGCGCGGGAGGGGGGAATAACGCGAGGGCTATGCCCCTTTTTTGGGAAGGCTTCAAGCACAGGGAAGGTGGAGACGAAATGGGGCGGGGCAAAGGCGGAAGCGCGGCCCCCTACAAAAGGCGTGGGTATGGAGAGTTTGGAAAGGCTCGAGGCTCTTGGTTCGTTCAATGCGATTGACAAAAGGCGTGGGTGTGGAGAGTTTCAGGGAGACTCTTGGTTCGTTCAAGGCGATTGACAAAAGGCGTGGGTGTGGAGAGTCAGGGAGGCTCTTGGTTTTTCGTTCAAAGCTCGTATTGACAAGGCGTGGGCGTGAAATGGTCGACAGAGAAACGTCGTTCCCTTTTCCTGTTCCCTTGTCCTGAAGGGGAATTGTGGAGAGTTGTGGTGAATCGTTCCTGGTTCGAGTTCTGTTCGTTCGTCCGAGCTGTCAGGCGGACGATCACGTGCAGGCCGGCGCGCACGAGCCCAGTGGACCACGCCGGAGGACTCGGAGTTACGGTCGCCAGGACTCGACGCGCTCAGGGAAGTCGCGACTTCCATTTCTTTTGGGTTTTGTGTAAATGTGTGTATGTGGCGCCAGTTCCTGGAAAAGTAGAACGGTTTAAGTGTTGCCGTGTAAGTCCATATTCGGTTGTAGATCTAACGTTGGTTCTTTGCTTGTGTATTCTTTACATAACCAGTATACGTGTAAAATTGCTTTTTGTTCCCTTTGTTTTATTTGGTAATATACGTTGCCTTCCGTGATAAATGTGGCTTTGTCCGGATTGTTCCCCGTTTTGCTTCGCCTTTTCCCTTTTAATGAATCTCCAATTTGCATCACGTAAAGGGATTGGAGTGGGTTAAAACACCCGGTAACTAATCTGAACCGTCAAGGTCGACGATAACTCCGCTCGGTATCCCTTGTCGTAAGAAACGAGCCGCAGCGTTCGGGTTCCGAGTCGACCTGTGGCGTGGTACAACTCCTCGGTAATGCTATCCGCTGCGAGTACTTAGGTAAATGACCATTCGGCGATCGGACCGTCTAATTTTCGCGCGGGTAGAATGCGGACTGAGTTGTGGGAGGTTAAACCCCACCCGTGACTGGCTTTCCTGGCGGTAGTTTTCCGGGGGTCACGACTGAATTGCCGTGCGGTGGGCGACAGCGGCGCTATTGGCTACACGCGGGTCGTTCGCGACGCCGGCGGGCGCCGAAATTCGTAACAGTGGCGTCAGGGCTCCGTGGGATACCGAACTCTCCCCGCCCATCGTAACATTGTGTCAGCGAGCCGGGAAACAAACTCTCCCGTCTCCAAGCCTAAATTCCGGAATTGGTTCAGGGGTGAGTGGAGCGACCCCTCGATTCCCTCCAAATTACGAGCAATTTAAATTTAATCCGCTTACGTTGAAATAAGATGGCTCCTCAAAGCGAAACGGGTGCCGGGGTGAAAATGGTTATATGTGTAAGGTAATGTAGGATCCATGGCCCGGGTCCGTTCTTTTTATAATTAAAAACCCCAACCACTAACTGTGGTCAGTGGGAGCGGCTTGGAGCACGAACTTTGCCGGCAACGGAGTCGCAACTTATGGCAGCGCGCATCTGCACTCAGCGCAGCACGGAGCGGGCCTGAAATATTAATAGCGCAAACTAACGGCACGGCACGACGGCGTGAGCTCCCCAGTCCACACGGTTCAACACGTGGTCACGGCATGTGCAATGGCTAGGCAATGGCAGGAATGAACTATGCGAGCATTGGCAGGCTCCAGGCAACAATTGGGATGTCTTGAGGAAAAAGGTGAAGCGTTATGAAGAATATATCGAGGAGGTGCAAATGCAAGTGGAACGAGTCACAACGGCACCCGCAGAACGAGCTTTCAGAAAAAATTCACGTGTAGCGGGGGACACAGCGATTGGACCGATTTACTGGAAGGGGGGGCGAATTCGGTGGCAAAACACTGACCTAGCCGAACAGAGTCGACAACCTAATATGTGGGAAAAAGAATTGGTAGTGTGTATACCCGTCAATTTGGAATAATGCGAAGAGCAACTGAACAAAAGAATAGAGAAGAACAGATTCGGTAACTCCCCGGACAGGACACAGCTTAGAGGGAAGAATGGAAAACCGAGTTCGAAAAGAAACAAAAGGAGCACGATTTGGAAGTAAACTAGCTAAATGGAAAAATATTGAGGGGCAAAGGCGGGTTCAAAGACTAGAGGGGAGAGTGAGGGAAATACAGTTTGGAGAGAAAATGTGAACATGATGGGGAGTTGAACATTTGAAGAAGAGATAGAACAGCATTAGGAAGAGAAGCCTAGAACGAAGAATAAAAAGAGGAAGAGGAACATCTGGAGGAAAGGACGGGAGAATTGCTGGAAAGTCAGAACAGTTTCGAAGAACTACAGGGAGAAATGACGGGAGGAAGGAGCAAAGGAAACAAAATAGAAAAGGAAAACGCAAACAAAGAATGGGGAATTGGAACTACTGAGCGAGAAGGTAAGGCAGGTCAGTTAAAAAGAGAAATCCTGGAAAGGGGAGATAGAATGGGAAAGGAATGGCAAAGAAAAAACTAAAGAATACGTAAAAAAAAGGGACGAATTGAGGAGGGGAAGCAGTGCTAAAGAAGGATGAAATGAGTGAAGAAGCATGCCTAAATTGAGGGAGGAATTAGGTAAAAAACTCTTCTGAGATAACTGAAACAGGAAAACAAGAAGGGGAATTACGAAACGAACTGAAGATGTTGAGTGAGGAAAAGAACGAGAAACGGAGAATGAAACGTTAAGGAACCACACTGTACAGATCGAACAATTAGAATGCCAAGCAAGGTCGGAGTGTGCGGAGATGAGAAAGGATTTGAAAAGAAAGCTTCTGAGTACAGAAACACAAAACAAAGAGAACGAAATTACAAAATGAGGTTGAGGATGGTGAGAAAGAAAGAAACGACAGCAAGAATGAAACGTTTAAGGAACCACACTTGTACAGTCGAACGACGCTGGAAGCGGAAGGCCCAGATTTAAAGAATGAGATGCAAGAAAGAGTAATGATGGAAGAACGAATGAGACAGAGGAAGGAAATCCAGCCAATTGAAGGAGACGAGAATTGAGAAGGAAGAAGAGAGGAACTGTGGAATAGAAACAACAAGACAGAATTTGAAGATTAACCAATTGAAGGAACTTGAAGGTTGGAAATGAGGGACAGGGGTACAGAAATTAAAAAGAAAGACAAGAACGATTAAAAAAGAAAGCAAGGTTGAAAGTACGCAGAGATAAGAAAGAACAACGAAACGAAACAGGAAAAAGAACTAAGCCAAGTGAAGAAAACATGAGAATCGGAAGGCTGAAAAGCCATGAGGGAAACAGTGGGGAGAGAAAACAAAATATACGAGTTGAAATTTAAAACCAGCCTCGAGGGGAGAGCAAATTTGAGTCCCACGGAGATCGAAAAACTCCCGGACAAAGGGAACGAAACAACTCAAAAGGCTTCCGAGAGGAGAACGACTCAAATGGGACAAAAAAAGGAAACCAGGAAGAAACAGAAATAAGGAACAAGGAGAGAAAATGTATAGAGACGCGGGAGGACAGAAAAAATAGAGGAGAGACTGCACGATAAGGACGGGGTTGGGACGAACACAACACACAAGGTGGTAGTGGAGGACGATGGGGCGAGAATGGCAGAGAACGTGTGGGACCCGAGTTGCAAGCCAGCTGGGATAGCTCTCTTCGGGAACGGAGGGAGACGCTATTCTCCCTTGAAGCGAAGTCCGACCAGAGCGGGTTTCAGTCCGTTGTCGAGCGATTTCGAGGGGGCGAGTGCTGTGGACGGTGCCACGGAGAAGGATTTGGGGGGGTATAGAGGCCCGGAACCCCTTGTGGCACTAATCCCCCAGTGTGATTGTCCGTGTGTTGTGGTGAAAGGTTGTTGAGTGCGCCCCCGTGTGTGAGTGGTTTGTGGTTTGCGAGTGTGCTGAAGTGGCGTTGCTTCCAGCACACCGTGTGTGAGAGGAGCCACGTGTGCAAAGTGGAAGGCCGTGTGCGAGTGGTAACCACGTGTGGCGAGAAGATGGCAATGGCGTGAGTGAGCCGGCCGGTGCAAGAGAGACGCGTGTGTGTGAGGTTCCGGCTGTGTGTGAGGGAGATGGCGGCCGGCATGGCGGGAACATGTAACCGCATGTTTCCGGTGTGAATGGCCAATCT
>JAXMNL010002026.1:480-14565 GCA_035128595.1 Eptatretus atami
GTATAATTCCACATTGACAGTTATTCTTGGACACCATAATTCCACATTGATAACTATTATTAGACAGTGTAACTCCACATTGACAGTCATTCTTAGACAGTGTAATTCCACATTAACAGTTATTCTTAGACAGTATAATTGCACATTGACAGTTATTCTAAAACAGTATAATTCCACATTGACAGTTATTATTAGATAGTATAATTATGCATTTGGAAAGCAAATTAAGGATGGGGAGGAGAAGAAGAGAATAGGAAAACGTTTAACAGTTGGACTTTCTACAAGGTATTGAAGAGTAGTTTTGAATTGAAGCAGTCGTGTTGGTTAGTTGGACAAGTGATTGTGAAATTACCCGCGTGGAGTTCATTCGTTACAACTCTCAGGTGACGTAAACGCCGTCGGGCGACGACGAAGTTTTGAAATTGGTTAAGATATCCATGCAATTCAGAAAAAGAAACAGAACACTCGACCAAGAGTTGAGTGTGGTCAATTTGCGACTCGACATTTCATGATCATCATTTGCGACCGCCCGTATTTTGCATTTGGCACCTCGCCCAGCGCATTAATTATTTTTTTTTTAAATAGACAATTTGAGTTAATTGGGCCAGAATCACACTCTGGCATCAGTTACGCCTGGGGATGCGATGAGGTCTATCTAGAATCATACCTGTCAAGTTTGGTTCGGGTTTCGTTCGACATAATAACCAAGAAAATAACAATTTTAAAAGAACGGCCACTTTCTCGGCCCGAAGGCAGGCCCGCAATCGCACTTTCGGCTCTTAATGCCTGCGCATTATTTGTCTCCGTATTCTGCCAATTTTCATCGAATTCTGGTTCACGAATAATGGAGAGATAGACGTGATTCCCAAAATCAGACTGCACATAGAAAAAGAGAACGCCGAGCGGCCCCTTAGACCTGCGGTTGGAAGACCCCATGGCTGTAAAAGAGTAGGATTATGGATGAATTTTTTTGATACAATAGTGAGAACCACGTGTGAAGAAGGGGAAGATTGAAGCATATAACGAGATCTTTTTATTATATTATTTTTGATCAAGATTGATCAACTTAGGTAATGGAAAGGGTGGAAGGAAAAAAATAGAAAAAAAAAATCGTGACGCAGTGAATGGTGAATTTGGATCTGTTAAGCCCAGAGGTGGAAAGCGATCACTGGTTATGGGAGACCTGGTTTATGTGTAATTTTATTTTTTTGTTATCTTGGCGTTTTACATTTGATTATAGGTAAGTAAAGTGAATATACTTATATTATTTCTCTTTTTTAATGCAGTAGTCGCGTGAAGATTCGGAAAAGAAGTTGTGAAAGTAAAATTGGAGGTGTAAGGTGAATTGGACGGTAAGACGCTAAACGCAGCAGAGTGGAAGCTGGCTGGGAGTCGATGAAAGTAACAGGAAGTGGGTCAGAGGACGCGTGGTTCAGGACGTGTTGTTAGGAAGGGATACAAGAAAAATTTTTGTTTTTGAAGATTAGATGAGCATTGGAGAATGAAGGTACGGCAAGAAACGTGAAGAATGGTCGAGATGGTCATGCATTCAAATAGAAAGATGGGTCCGGAAAGAAGGAAGAAGAATAAGATAAGGAGATGGGTTACTCATTGGTTGGAGGGAGAAGGGTTATGTGGTTTTTTTGTTCAATTTTAAATTTAAGACAAAGAACAGAGGTGTGAGTTGGAGGAGCGATGAGGGGGCATTGAGAGAAAAATATGGAATTGTGCGTAACAAGACGAGGAAGCAATCTTAAAATATTTTTTTTTATAAACACCCCGCACCGTTACCACTTCCCACAGGAGCAAACGGACGGAGTATAGGCTCATCAAAGAGGAGCATAGACAGGTCGCACGAAAACTCACATCCATAGTATCATTTTTAAAAAAAAAAAAAAAACAAAACGCGAACTAGTCGCCACAAACAAGTTGCGTAAAATTGTGAGGGAAAAGAAAAAAAAACAGTTTTATAAAACGTGGACAAATATATTATGACCGGATACAACTTTGAGAAAATGTCGGCAGAACCCTGAAAAAGAACCAGCCATTCTCTTCAAACCCAGAACCAGAAAGTACATCTTCTTGGGACATTGAAGGGTCTTTGGGGTGCGGTTTTCAAAATGGATTTGTAGGGTTCTCGTCAGTTTAAAGGTTCACATTACATTTCCCAAAGCACATTAATTACAGACGAACACGTAGAGTATAGACCGTTCAACAGCAGTAATCAATAGACATATAGTCACATGCATCATGGAGGCCGCATGATGGATGCGCTTCAACTTGTCTTTTCGTTTTATCTCATCATGCCATTGGAAGATCAGACTGTGAGACACATTACATGATAGTCAGGTCATTGAAAGGATCAGACCATGTATATATAATGTTGCGGTTGGGGTCGGGATGAGAAGCACACCAGGGGGAAGCTATCTCGGGTTCCCACCAGACTCCCCGAATTGTGGCCGTCGCACGGATAATTCTGTACGCGCGTCACTAACCGACGTGAACGCAATAACTCACTGCGTGACCTAGGGTCCCAACTATGAAGAGTAAAAAAAACGGCTACTAAATATAATCACAATTGATTATAATATACGGGAGAACACACCCTCGCTAACACCATTAGTCCGAATCAGAATCCATTACCGAGATCGGAATGCAAGAAAAAAAACAGAAAAAAAGCGACAACTAACAAGGACATAACATAAGGCTAAAAAGAAACGAAAAAAATCAATTGAAAAAAAAAAAAAGAAGTACAACAAAACGAAAAGCAATAAAGCTAGGATATCGGACATAGACTGAAAAAAAAATAAAAGACAGAACGAAATGGAACATATATACATAATATAGCAGAGAAGAAAAACAGTAATAAAAAGAAGAACATGGAACATTAACATATTCAAGTATCATGAGAAATATGTGAAATAAAGTTATGAAAATATAAAGAGAATGATGAGAAAAGAAATAGTTGAAGAGGAATAAGACACAAATAAACAAAAAAAAAACTTACAAAAGCAAGTTACCTGATATAATTATTTGTACAATCTATCTTAACTTAAAGAGGATAGGCGCCAGGACACACACAACACACAACACACACACACACACACACACACACACACACACACACACACCCGATCCCTGATGAAGAGTAATGAAGAGAAAAAGGAGAGGAGGAGATGAGGCTAACGGTCTCTCAATACCTTGCACCGATTGCCATCGCGCAACCAATACGCTTTGGGGCGATGCTCGCGGGCGATACTTCCCTGACAGCTGCGCCGCTCTCTGCTTCGTGCAATGAGCGTCGGTCAGAGAATAAGACGCGACCGTCGGGCGTGGAAGAGGGGCTTGGGTAGGAGAAGAGGATCAGGCGAATGGCAGAGAAGGTGAGTCAGAGCGATGTGGCGGATGGTGGTAGACAGGACCAGGTGGAAGGGTGGATTCAGCATGTGTGGGCAGAGAACGCCGGAGTAGAAGGCGGAGTTAGCAGATGGAGAGATCGACCCAGCTGCTTGGCAGAAATGGGACGAGCCGACAGCAGCGATGGCAAACGCCAAAAGCAGAAACTACGGACGGCCTTGCGACCCTCCTTATAGACCCTGGGGTGCGGTGGTGGAATTCCCCAAGGCAATGTTCATCACCCGAATCGGACCGCTCTATTTGGGACTGGACCACTGCATTGTCCAGCCGTGATGGCCAGAAGCGCTCCACTCCACTTCCGGCAGATACTCAAGCTGCGAATCGTCTCGCTCCGAGCCTGAATATCGCCCCGCACCGAACTCCCACATGAATTGCCTTGCACCGATCTCCCGGACATGCCTGGTGACCGCGAGTCATGTCGCCCCTTCATGCCGCCCGGGCCCCCTGATTAGACGTGATCTATTCCTGCTCCGCGATGTGCCACGTTGCCGAGCGATCTGAACTGCACAGCACGCCTCTGTCCTGATCGGCTTTGCGGGCGGAGAGGGAGGAGACGTCCGCCGTCCGTGAGGAACAACCGACTGCCAGTGTGGACCGACGGTAAGGTGTTAGGTAAACCATGCACAGATGTAGACCAGAACAAGATGTGTGCCATCCGTGCCTGCTCTGTACGATAATAATGGTGTCACGAGTTAAGCACGGGTCCGCCTGCTATCGGGCATGCTTCATACAGTTAAGCGTGGATCGCGCATGGCCACGTGGTCAGCGCTTCGTTCACCAGATTCTGTTATGTGTGCGCGGCCAACCCGATCTGTGTCCGGAATGAGGGGAACGATCGGATATAATATGAGTAGATGGAGGTTTGGATGAAGAGGAATATAGATATGTTCAGATGGAGAAATGGAGGGAAAAGAGGATGCCGATATAATTAATCTAGAAATGGGTTGAAAATAAACTCGCCACCGTACTTGTACACTTGTGTCCTGTACAATGTGGCGTGTGTTGTTTTTAGATCATTCGTGGAGGATCTCTAATTCTTACTCACGTTGTGTTCTTCATCTTCTTCTTGTGGACTTTTTTGTTTCACAGCCTACAGTTTTCATCGAAATTTCCTGAAAATGCATATATATGTAAAAATACCCTGCGCAGACAGTAACATCTCCGATTTTGAAATTCCTCTAGAAAAAAGTTATGACGTCAAAATAATCTTGCTAATGGAAATTGCCTAAAATTATCTCCGAAACTAGGCAAGCTTTTTGAATTCTTTTTGAGGGAATCGAACAGGGCATTAGCAGAGATAATTACGCACATATGATACATCACAATGACGTCATATTCGTTTTTATGACGTCATCATGAGAGACGAGGATCATAGCTCACTTGAGCTTGTTCTATTTATCGGCCTCTGATGATGTAGTCATTGGCACTAAGCTGCCAGCACGCTCCCCTACATTGGGTCATTTGCTTGTGTGTTGTGAAAAACAACATCGTGCAGCCTCTTTAAGAGATTTAATTCGTATGCCTTTTCAATGCAACAGCAATCTCATCCAGATCATTGGAAGCGTCAGACGAGCATCGAGCTTGCGTTTAGAGTTCCTCAGGGTATCGCTGTATCCTCGCAGAGCCGGCGTCTGATGCTCGTTAGTGTGTGTCGCATCTTTTCCTTATTCCCTCCCGGCCGCGGCGCAAGTGCTTGCACGTGTCGCCTCCACAAGGACGCAAATTCGAGTTTACCTTCACGAATAAGCAGAAAAGGAAGCAGTAGAAATGAAAGTATGAGTGGTGTAAACAGACCTAGCTAGAGAATCCACACATGCACTGTCCGTTGTCCCGCTAGACAAAGGAAGGACTATTGAACGTATATTAATGGAATAACTGTCTAGGACGCTATATGGTCGATGGCATTCGTTCCAGACACGCAAACAATATTATAACATAGTTGTATCTTTCATTGAAGGATCAACCGGAATGACATAACATGTTAGATCAGGTCATTTTAAGGATCAGACATGTATGATATTATAACATGTTAGATCAAGTCATATTTTAAGGATCAGACCATGTATGATTATTAAACATTTAATCAGGTCATTTGGAAGGATCAGACCATTTATGACATAACATGTTAGGTCAGGTTCATGTGAAATACCCCATGTATGACATAAATGTTAGATAGGTCATTAAAGGATCAGACCATGTATGATATTATAAATGTTAGATCAGGTCATTTTAAGGATCAGACCATGTATATATTATTAACATGTTAGATCAGGTCATTGAAGATCAGACCATGTATACATAAATGTTAGTTCAGGTCATTGGATGGATCAGACCTGTTATTGATATTATAACATCTTAGATAGGTCATTTGAAGGATCAGACCAGTATGACGATGACATGTTGGATCAGTTCTTGGAAGGATACACCTGTATGACATAACATGTTAGATCAGCTCATTTAAGGATCAGACCATGTATGATATAACATGTTAGATCAGAGTCATTTGAAGGATCAGACCATGTATGACATAACATGTTAGATCATCATTTGAAGGATCAGACCGTTATGACATAACATGTTAGATCAGGTCATGGAAGGATCAGACCGTGTATGTATGATATTATCACATTTATAACTTTCAGTGAAGGATCAGACTGTGAATGACATAACATGTATATCAATCATTTGAAGGATCAGACCATGTATGATATTATAACTGTTAGATCAGTGCATTGGAAGTCAGACCGTGTATGATATTAAACATGTATTAATCTTCATTGGAAGGATAGGCTATGAATGACATAACATGTTATATCAGACCAGTTATGACATAAAACATTAGATCAGGTCAATTGAAGGATCAGACCGGTATGAATAAACATGTTAGATCAGGTCATTTGAAGGATCCACATGTATGACATAACATGATAGATCAGTCATTTGAAGGATCACACCATGTATCACTATAACATGTAGATCAGGTCATTTGAGGATCAGACCATGTATGATATTACAACATGTTAGATCAGTCATTTGAAGATCAGACCATGTATGATATTATAACATGTTAGATCAGGTCATTAAAATCAGACCATGTATGATATATAAACTGTTAGATCAGGTCATTGAAGGATCAGACCATGTTCAATATAACATGTTATATCAGTCATTGAAGGATCACACCATGTATGATATGACATTAGATCAGGTCATTTAAAGATCATACATGTATGAATTATTAAACATGTTAGATCAGGTTATTTGAAGGATCAGACCATTGTATGACATAACAGTTAGATCAGGTCATTGGAAGGATCAGACTGTGTATTATATTTAAATCATGTGAGACAGGCCATTTGAAGGATCAGCCATGTATGATATAACATGTTAAATCAGTCATTTAAGGATAGACATGTGTGAATTATACATGTTAGATCATGTCATGGAAGGATCAGACCATTTATGACATAACATGTTAGAACAGGTATTGGAGATCAGACGTGTATGAATTATAACATGTTAGATAGGTCATTTGAAGATCACACCATGTAGTGATAACATGTTAGTCAGTCATTTAAAGGATCAGACACATATATATTATAACATTTAGATCAGTTCATTGGAAGGATCAGACCGTGTATGATATTATAACATGTTTATCTTTCATTGGAAGGATCAGACTGTGAATGAATAACATGTTATATTCAGTCATTGAAGATCAGACCATGTATGACATTACAGTTAGATCAGGTCATTTGAAGGATCAGACCATGGTATATATAACATGTTAGATCAGGTCATTTGAACGATCACACATGTAGGACATAAATGTTTGATCAGGCATTTGAAGGTCAGACCATGGTATGATATTATACATGTTAGATCAGGCATTTGAAGGATCAGACATGTTATATTATAAACATGTTAGCAGGTCATTTTAAGGATCAGACATGTATGATATATAAACATGTTAGATCAGTATTGAGATCAGAACCATGTTCGATATAAATGTTATCAGGTATTTGAAGGATCAGACCATGGTATGATATAACTGTTTAGATCAGGCATTTGAAGGACACATTATATATTAATAAATGTTAATCAGGTCATTTAAGGATCAGACCATGTATGATATAAACATGTTAGATCAGGTCATTTGAAGGACCAGACCATGTATGACATAACATGTTAGTCAGGTCATTGAAGAGTCAGACCGTGTATGATATTATAACATGTTAGATCAGGTCATTGAAAGGATCAGGACCGTGTTGATATTCATGATATATAAACATGGTTAGATCAGGTCATTTGAAAGATCGACCAATATGATATTATAACATGTTAGATCAGGTCATTTATAAAGGATCAGACCATTTATGATATATACATGTTAGATCAGGTCATTTGAAGGATCAGACCAGATGATATTATAACATTTAGATCAGGTCATTTAAAGGATCACACATGTATGATATTATAACATGTTGGATCAGGTCATTTGAAGGAATCAGACCATGTATGACATAACATGTTAGATCAGTCATTGAAGTCAACATATGATATAACATGTATATCAGATCTTTGAAGGATCACACCATGTATATATCATAGACATGTTAGATCAGGTCATAACGGATCAGACTTGCATATATATGTTGCGATTCTGAAAACAGCATGCCTCTAAGCATGGCAACCCACATATGATCCTCGACAGTTATTTCATTAGTATCCGTGCAGTTACCTTCTTCTCATGTTGTGAATGAGTTAACGGGAGAAGTGAGTTGTGTGGGTCTTATAGCTAGGTCTAATTATATTGTATCTTCATTCCAATCATTCCTTCAATGCATGAAATAAGGCAAGCAGGCACCGCACACAGACGCTGCTGTGAAAATCACGAGAGAAAACACCTCACCGACACTGTACAGAGCGCGTGGCACGCCCTTTCATCCGAATCTGCGCTATAATTATATCTGTCTTCTTTTCAACCGTGATTTACATCCAACCCTTCTTCAATCCATGATACAAAGCAAAGCAGGCGCAAATGCACGATAACAGACATGCGGCAGCCTAGTGATAATCACCACCCCACTGTATGGGACGCGCATGGCGCACCTCTTCATTCAGGTCTGCGCGCTGATTACGACGGCCGTCTCACCATGGACTTCGCTCGGCCCAATAGTCCCGCAAACGGCAGAGGTCATCCCGGTGACTCCTCACACTTCCGCCTCGATGCAGTTGCACCGGCAGGGGTGTGCTGCATGGCCCAGACTGCTCAGCTGCAGGCGTGCGGACGAACAAGCGCAATTGACCACGCAACGCAGAGCGTGGAGTGCCAGAACGGGCATGCAGACCGACGTGACCCTCGGCCGGTCCCGGAGCACGGCCTGGGAGTTCGTGCAGCATTCATGTCAGCGGTGTTCGGTGCAAGTAATTCTGTGGCTTGGCCATGTTGGCCGGATGTACGAATGGGACACTTCCGGCCGAAGGACCTGCAGCGGGCCGGGGGACAATAGGATCGCACATTTGGGTGGCGATGTGTCGCTTCAGTTCTCACCCCCTACACCATGGAGCTTATAAAAGGCGGATCGCGAAGCTGTTCAGTGTGTGTCACCTTGCTCACTCTCGACTCTAGTCTCGCCTGCTGCATCCGCCCACTCTCACCCGCTTCGCTCTGATCTCTACATTTGTGTGCTGACTCCACCTTCTCACGTGCTGCTGGCTCCGCCGACCACCTATCTTCACCGTTGGCTCCACCAACTGCCTTCGCCGCTGATGGCTCCGCCCCCGCCCTTCTCGCCTGCTGCTCCCCACGCCTTCTTGCCTGCTCGCCCTACCACCTTCTGTCTGTCAGCCCCGCCTATCTCCTGGACCAGTGTGAGCACGCGCTAGCCGGACAGTAACCAAGCAGGAACAAGCGCCGACTCTCAAGGTGGATTGCTCAGCGGAGCGTCCCCAAAATACTGAGGTAGCGCGGGAGACCGACGTGAAGTATTGCGAGGCGTTACCCTCATCTCCTCTCCTTTCTTCTGATTATTCATCTTCATCGGGTGGTGTTGTGTGTGTGTGTGTGTGTGTGTTGTGTGTGTGTGGTGTGTTGATGGTCCTGCACTAGCCTAAGTTAAGAGTGTGGAAGAAGAAGATATATCAGGATAAGTTGCTCTGTGTCCGGCTTTAGTAAGTTGCTTGCCTTGTTGTCGACCACGAATCCTTATCCTCCTGTTGCATCAAAATAAATCAATTTTCTGGCCACATACCTTTCCTCACCTGATTGTATAAAATGCTTGTGTAGAAATGTTCCAGCTCGTTTTTTCCTTCATTGATCAAGCTGGTCCTTTTCGAGACGAGCCGGGACTTATTTCCTAACGATCTGTGCTACTGCCAGTACGTTCCTCCGCGTTCGTCGGCTGCATTCGACCGTAAGTAACCCGGTCGGACAAGACTGAGGCGTTGTCCCGTAATACGTCACTGATTCGGCCAAATTTTCTAAAATCCTCATTTTAATCCAAATACTGAAATTGAAGACATTTGCATATCAGGTCAATGAATTCAACACCTACTAATTTGAGGTAACATAGGCAAAAGGTCAACATAGGCAAAAGGCCAATTGGACCAAATTTTTTAATCCTCAATTTTCATCCGATTAAGTTGAAATTTGTAAAGTATTACGTATCAGGTCACTGAATTCAACCCACTATTGTTTATTGATCACCTGGGTGAAAAGGTCAACATATGACCAAAAGGTAAACATGGCCAAATTTCTAAAATTCCTCAATTTTAATTAACTCAAATTGAAGAACATTTTCATGTAGGTCACTGAATCAACTGCAATTAAGTTTAAGGTCAACACAGGCTAATTTCTAAAATTGATAGATGACAAAAACTAAATCCATCATCCATTGGACCATACTCTGTGCAGAGCATTGGTGCTGCCAAGCAGTCTCTTGGGCTATTGGCACAATCTGGACGGTCGAAAAACTAATTATACCACATCTCAAAATGTGGACGAGTTATGACAAAAAATTGGATGAGTTTGAATAGTGACAAGAACAAGCGGATGGATTTTGGTTCAGATCAGCCATCAGTGGATACAAACGTAAACTGTTCCACATGGCAGAGTATGCGCTCCACAAGCGCCATTCTACTTTGTACTGTTTGCCAAGTTGTCACTCCTAATGATGATTATTTTCATTTGTGTGTTTGTTTGTTTGTGGTTTGGCTGTTCTCACCTCAACCCAAACAGCTAACGATCATTTTGAAATTCTCAGTGATGAATGTCACCGACCCTGCGACAGTCCAATTGAAGTTTATAAAATTAGGTCAGATATCGCAAATGGGTATCCCATTTTCTTGAGGACTGGTAGAATTAATATATTTTCATGCGTCTCTGATTCTCTCAAGTTGCCAGTGAAGTTGATTGATAAGTTGCTACTGACATAATATGCGATGATTATGTCTGTGCATGATTGACAATGCTTGATTTCCTTCCCTCTTTTCACACGGGATATATACTGTCATAATATTATCAATGTGGAATTATACTGTCTCAGAATGATGTCAATGTGATTATACTGTCTAAGAATAACGTCAATGTGAATGATACTGTCTATAATAATATCCAATGTGGAATTAATACTGACGAATGACTGTCAGGATTATATTGTCTAAGAATGAATGTCAATGTGGAATTATACTGTGTAATAAAACTGTCAATATGGAATTATACTGTCTAATAATAACTATAATGTGGAATTATTCACGTCTAAGAATGACTGTAATGTGGAATTATATTAATAATAGTCAATGCTGAATATAGGTAGAAGTCTTACAATGTGGAATTATACTGTCTCAGAAATAAGCTGATGTGGAATTATACTGTCTAGATAACTGTCAATGTGGGAATTATACTGTCTAATAATAATGTCAAGTGGAATTATACTGTCTAAGAAAAATTAATGTGAATTATACTGTCTATAGATAACTGTCAATGTGGAATTATACTGTCTAATAATAACTGTCAATGTAGAATTATACTGTCTAAGAATAACTGTCAATGTGGAATTATACCGTCATAATAATAAATGCCAAATGTGGAATATATACTGTCTAAGAATGACTGTCAATTGAATTATACTCTTTTCTTAAAATAACTGTCAATGTGGAATTATACTGTCTAAGAATACTGTCAATGTGGAATTATACTGTCAAAGGAATAACTGTCAATGTGGAATTATGTATACTGCCTAATAATATTATCAATCTGGAATTATATGTCTCAGAATGACTTTCATGTGAATGTACTGTCGAGAATAGCTGTTAATGTGGAATTATACTGTCTAATAATAACTATCAATGTGAATTGCACTGTCGAGAAAACTGTCAATTGGATAATAGTCGAAGAATAACTGTGAATGTGCAATTATACTGTCGAAGAAAAACGTGAATGTGCAATTTACTGTCTAAGAATAACGTCAATGTGGAATTTACTGTCTAAGAATAACTGTCATGTGGAATTATACTGTCTATAATAACTATCAATGTGGAATTATACTGTCCATAATAATATCAATGTGGAATTATACTCGAAGAATAACTGTCAATGTGGAATTACACTGTCTAAGAATGATGTCAATGTTGGAGTTATACTGTCTAATAATAGTTATCAATGTGAATTATGACGTCTATCATAGTTCAATGTGGATTATGCTGTCTCAAGATAACTGTCAATGTGGAATTATACTGTCAAAAATAACTGTCAATGTGAATTATACTGTCAAGAAGAAATGTCAATGTGGAATTGTACGTCTAAGTTATCAAATGTTATACTGTCAATAGATGTTCTGAATTACACTGTCAATTATTAACTGTCAATATGGAATTATATTGTCTCGAATAACTGTAATGTGAATTAACTGTTTATAATAATCTGTCAATATGGAATTATACTGTCTAAATTAACTGTCAATGTGAATATACTGTCTCAAATAACTGTATGTGGAATAACTATCAATAATAACTGTCAATGTGAATTTACTGTTTAGAATAACTGTCAATGTGCAATTGTACGTTAAAGAAATAACTGTTAATGTGGAATTACACTGTCGAAGAATGACTGTCATGGGAATATAGTCTAATAATAGTATCAATGTGGATTATATCTGTCGAAAATAGCTGTCAATGTGGAATTATTACTGTCTATATAACTGTTTCAATGCGAAATTTACTTAAGAATAATTGTCAAGTGGAATTATACTGTCTAAAAATAACTTGTCAAGATGGTATTATACTGTAAGAAATGTCAATTGGAAATGTATACTGCTATCATATATCATGTGATATACTGTCTCAGAATGACTGTCAATGTGGAATTACACTGTCTAATTATAACTGTCAATATGGAATATTACTGTCTCAGAATAACTGTCAATGTGAAATTATACTGTCTTATAATAACTGTCAATATGGAATTATACTGTCTAAAATTAACTGTCAATGTGGAATTATTACTGTCTAGATAACTGTCATGTGGAATCTATTACATCTATATAAACTGTCAATGTGATGTATACTGTTTTAGAATAACTGTCAATGTGCAATTATACTGTCTAAAATAACTGTTAATGTGGAATTACACTGTCTAAGAATGACTGTCAATGTGAGTTACACTGTCTAATATATAGTATCAATTGAATTATTGGTCCAAGAATAACTGTCAATGTGGAATTATACTGTCTAAAAATAACTTCAATGTGAATATATACTGTCTAAGAATAACTGTCAATGTGGAATTAAACTGTCTATAATAACTATCCATGTGAATATATACTGCCTAAGAAAACTGTCAATGTGGAATACACTGTCTAAGAGACTGTCAAGTGGAATTATAAGTCTAATAATAGTTATCAATTTGGATTAGCTGTCAAGAATGACTGTCAATGTGGAGTTATACTGTCTTAGAATAACTGTCAATGTGGAATTGTACTGTCAAAATAACTGACAATGTGTTATTATACTGTCTAAGAAGACTCAATGTGAATTATTCTGTCGAAGAATAACTGTCGATGTGGAATTATACTGTCTAATAAATACTATCAATGTGGAATTAACTGTCTAAGAACGACTGTCAATTGGAATTGTTCTGTCTAAAATTAATGTCAATGTGGAGTTATACTGTCTTAGAATAACTGTCAATGTGCAATTGTACTGTTAAAATAAACTGTTAATGTGGAATTACACTGATCGAAGAATGACTGTCAATGTGGAATTATAGTCTAATAAGTAGTTATCAAATGTGGAATTATACTGTCAGAGAAATAGCTGTCAATGTGGAATTATACTGTCTAATATAAATGTCATGCGGAATTACGTTTAAGAATAATTCAATGTGGAATTATACTGTCTAAAAATAACTGTCAATGGAGAATATACTGTCTAAGAATGAATGTCAATGTGGAATTGTACTGTCTCATCATAGTTATCAATGTGAATTATACTGTCTCAGAATGACTGTCAATGTGGAATACACTGTCTAATTATAACTGTCAATATGGAATTACTGTTAAATACATGTCAAGTGGAAATATACTGTTTTATATAATATTCAATATGGAATATATACTGTCTAAAATTAACTGTCAATGTAATTATACTGTCTCAGATAACTTCAATGTG
>JAXMNL010002028.1:0-14744 GCA_035128595.1 Eptatretus atami
CCCAGAGAGAAGATTATATGTGTGTGTGTATATATATATGTATATATATATATATTATATATATATATATTTTATATTATATATATGTATATAATATATATATAATATAATACACACACACACAACACACACACACACACACACACACACACATACTCTCTTCATCTTTCGGCTGCTCCCGTTAGTGGTCGCACACGCGGGTCATCCGTTATGATCAGCATACTGATTTGGCATAGTTTTACGCCGGATGCCCTTCCTGACGCAACCTGGTCCGCTCTTACGACACAGGGATAAGGATTGGGTTTTGCCATGATTCCGGGCTGCCTCTCATAGCACGGCCCACCGCAGAGCTCCGCCTCAAGCGATCCTCCAACCCAAGCCTCCGAGTGCCGGATTACAGGCGCACGCCACTATGCTGGCATATATATAGTATATATATGTATATATATATTATATGTATATATATATATATATATATAATATATGTCTGTGAGCGGTGCATTTGGCATTTCCTTCTTGTAATGCTCGGCAGCTAGAGCTCAACTTTGTGTCAACTCAGTGTCTGCACCGCCTAAAAAATTTTTGATGGATGGAAGGAAGGACAGACACATACCAAATATTGAAGTGGTGACTACTGCTTAAAAAAACAATGTACCTTATCTAAAGTGTCTTTCTCTGCTCTAGCAACTTATTTCACAATTTCATATTTCTCGTTTATCGCACTCTCTCTTTCTTCCCCACCTCCCCCCCCCTTTTTCTCTCTCTCTCCCTTTCAGGGGTGGGGGCAAAAAACAATTTGCAGTCTTCTATTACTAAAAAGGAGAAGCATCCATCTGTGAGTGTGTGTGTCTGTCACGCTTCATTCCAAAAGGTTCCTACTGTCGTAGAATAATAAAAAAAAATGGCTCAGTTGGAGCTAATAATCGATTTACTTGGTTGGAAACCAATAACGATTTACTTGGAACCAAAATTCATATCTGTTTAATAATAAGGATATCTGTGTTAAAAGTCCATCTTTCCATGATTGAAGAAGTGGAAGAAGCGGGAATGGGAGCTGAATGCAGCGGTCCCAACATGGTGCACATTTATTCATCTACAACAGCTGGAACTCTTTAGAATGATATGGAAGGAGCACAGAAATTGAATATGGATACAAGTTGCATCAAGGTCGGGTTATTCAGAGTTCAATAAACTATCAAGAAGTTTGATGATTAAAGCTGAAGCAAAAATTAACCCGAGAGTGCACCATGGCAATGCTGGGCCAAATGGCCTCATTTCCTTTTTCATGTCATGTTCTCCTCAACCGCACGTTGTTGAGCAGTCTGTTGTGTGTCTATATTATTTTGAGGTGTTTTTGCAGGTTTGTCACTCTCTTGATGGCAAGGAGTCTGATTCTCTCTTTCTTCAATGCATGCTTTCTTTGTTTGTTTGGATGGAGATGTATATATCTGCAATGTAAACTTCTCTTCTTTTGCGGCATTGTTTCTGGAAAATAATTGAAGACAACGAATATAAATACTGTATAGGTTTCACCTTGAGGGTGACGCGGAAGTGCTAATGCTTGAGCTAATGCTCTTCCCCTCTTGGCCAAAACACGGTTATTTCATGTTTTAACCTCTGTATGATGAAGGAAGGATAGACATATACATATATATATATACACACACATATTATATATATATATATATATATATATATATATATATATATATATATATATATATATATATATATATATATATACACACACACTTCTCTACATGTGGCAACATGCTGACATGTGGCTCGTTTTTCTGACGCTGATCCTGCTCACCAGATTCTCTCAGCGAGGGAGTCTCGTGAGCGGACGAGGCCAATGGGCTGACCATGTGCCACGTGGTTGTTGCAGGTTGATCGGCATCTCAAGGAGATGGGGATGAGCCAGGCATCTGCCTGGGGGATGGCCAGACAGAGGCCCCTGGAGTACCGGCAGAAAGTGGATGCAGTGACGCGCTGCTCTGGCACATGCTCCCATACCTGACCTGACTTGACTTCTCTACATAAGCGCAAAACATAAAAGTACACTGAAGGAGCACACAATAAAACAGAGCCACAACGACAGCAACAACAACTACGTGTTCTTAAAAAAAAACATCCTTTTTCATGTTTTACTTCATTTACATCCGCATTGAGATTCACAGGTAAGACTAAATAATATGAAGACCACAAGGGGAAACCAGAGATGTCACTTTTTATAATTTCAGGGTTATTGCACCTGCCAATTAGTTGGCAACATAAGGTTTCCTCTCAAATATACTTTAACAAATACCAGGGGTGTCACATAATTTATATGGTAATAAAGTTTAGCCGTGCAATGAAAAAACAAGTGTTGTCAAAGCGAACAAGTAGAAACCAGAGTTGTCAGTACTTTACTCCGGTTATCCCTTTCATTCATGTTAACTGTTCCACCATAATATTCAGAGTTGAAGAAATAAAAAATGAAAGGTTGTAAAACTTCACAGCCATAAACTCTGAGCACTACAATAGCTATTTTGGTTATTCATGGATCTATTTTTGATCACGGTTTGTGTTCTGCAAAGTATAAATTAAAGTTTTCACTCAGATAGATGGCTTTCTCGTCATTCAGTTAACTGTTCCATCATAATATTCAGAGTTGAGAAACAAGTTATAAAAGGTGTAAACATCACAGCATAAACTCTGAGCTACAATGCTTTTGTATATCATGGTCCGTAGTTGGTGCATATCGTGTCAAGCTGGTCAAACTTTATTGTACTTTAGGACCCAGCCGTGGCTAATGGTTCGTCTGATATCCATCTCATTCGATGTACCCACGCCCAATCAACTGCTTAAGGTATATGAGGGAGTCACATGAGGTGACTTACGGCTATCGGGGGGTGTATCTTGGTTTCCTCCGGTTTCCATCATATTAAGTATTACGAGTAAGAATGGAGAATCCGTCGTCATATAAGCGAAATACCCTTGAGTATGGTTGAACACCAATCAAACAAAAAACAATGACCGTTAATGTTGAAAAAAATAATCTGTGATCACAAAGTCATGTAATGTAGCTAATAACAACAAGCATGTTTGCTACACATCCTGGTTTAAAATTGCATGGCATATTAACAAGGGTAATACCAGTGATGTCAGTTTGCAACATTGATTCGTTCTTTGCTCTTAAATTAAATAAACACGAAGCTGGCAAATGCTACATGCTTAATTGATCGGCCAATTGACACTCTCCTTTTACTGGAAAAGAAATCTAATGACAGTTATTAAACATCACCAAAGTCTTGAAACTTTGTTTTTTCAGTTTCTTCCAAAATTGACTTTATCCTGACATCTCTGGTTTTCCCCTTGTGTCTTCATATAATATACACATATCTATCTATAATTCAGCAATCTGTGTGTGTGTGTGTGTTGTGTTGTCTGTCGTCGTAATGTGTGTCTGTGCTGTCTGTCTTGTATGTGTTCTGTGTGTTGTCTGCGACCGCAGTTTCTCGCACGCCGGTCCGATCGGATTGAAACTTGCCAGGAATATTGCCGGGACACCGCGGATGTGCCTTTTGAGGTTTGATATCAATCGACGAGCGTTCCCAAGTTACGGCCATTATCTGTCGACCAATGACAAGACACGTGTATGACTCACAATGACGTCACAATTAATGTTTGTTTATTTATTATTATTTTTTATTTTTTTGCACGATTGACGTCCGATCTGATGAAACTTGCCAGGAATATTGCTGGGGACCCAAATTGCCTTTTCAAGGTTTGAATATAATGTCTGTGTGTCTTAATATTAATATTAATGTTCTGTGTGCTGATAGGGGGGGGAAGAGGGGGGGGAGAGAGAGAGGGGGGCGTCACAATTCAAGAGAGGGGAGAGAGGAGGTGCGAGAGAGGGGGGCGAGAGGGGGGGGAGAGAGGGGAGGAGAGTTATTAGATTATTATCTATCTATAATTATAGATAGCGGAGAGAGGGGGGTCACAATTCAAGAGAGAGGAGAGAGGAGGGCGGAGAGAGAGAGGGGCTCACAATTCAAGGAGGAGGGGCGAGGAGGGGGCGAGAGGAAGGGGGGAGAGGAGGAGGCGACAAGGGAGGGCAAACGAGAGAGGGCGCCATTCTTCTTCCTTCTTCTTCGGTTTTGATATGACGTTACAATTTACAGAGGAGTATGTGCCTTTTCAAGGTTGATATTAATGTCTGTGTGTCTTAATATTAATATTAATGTCTGTGTGCTTGATAGGGGGGGAGAGAGGGGGGCGAGAAGAGGGGGCGTCACATTCAGAGAGGGGAGAGAGGGGTGCGAGAGAGGGGGGGAGAGAGGGAAGAGAGTTATATAGATTATCTATCTATAATTAATAGATAGGCAGAGAGAGGGGGCGTCACAATTCAAAGAGGGGAGAGAGGAGGGGCGAGAGAGAGGGGGCGTCACAATTCAAGAGAGGAGGGGCGAGAGAGGGGGGCGAGAAGGGGGGGCAAGAGAGAGGGCGGTCACAATTCTTCTTCGTTCTTCGTTTGATATGACGTCACAATTTACAGTGAATATTGTTCCGTATCATAAATTTTCCTTCTTCTTCATTGATATGACGTCACAATTACAGAGGAGTATGTGCCTTTTCAAGGTTTGATATTATGTCTGCGTGTCTTAATATTAATATTAATTCTTGTTTGATAGGGGGAGAGAAAGGGGGCGTCACAATTCAAGAGAGGGAGAGAGGAGGTGCGAGAGAGGGGGGGGAGAGGGGAGGAGAGTTATATAGATGATCAATCTATAACTATAGATGGCTGAGAGAAGGGCGTCACAATTCAAGGAGGAGGGCGAGAGAGAGGGGCATCACAATTCAAGAGAGGGGGAGAGAGGAGGGCGAGAGAGGGGAGGAGGGCGAGAGTGGAGGACGAAAGGGGGGCGAGAGAGAGCGGGCGTCACAATTCTTCTTCTCTTATTTGATATGACGTCACAATTTACAGAGGGGCGAGAGAGAGAGGGGGTTTGATATGAGACCATATATGAGAGAGGGTGATTATTGATATCGTTTGATTTGATATCGTTTGATTTGCGATCAATTCTCATTTGTGATTGATTCAAGGTTTGATATCGCTTCTTCATCCATTTCAGCCTTTTCCCCAGGTTCCCTATTCTGGCCTTTATGATACGTTGGCCCGATCTAATTGAAACAATTGCCATCAAGTCGTCGTTACACGTACGGGCACATGAGAGCGAAGGACGGCCTGTGGTTTGTTGTCTGGCACGCGGTTTGAAAGTTTTTAATTTTTTTTGCATGTACGGCCACAATACGTACGGCACGCACTACGGGCCGCACTAGTCTATCTATAAATCCAGCAATCTTGTGTGTGTGCTGTCTGTATGTGCGTGTGTCTGATGTGTTGTCTGTATCGACCGCAGTTTCTCGACGACTGCCGGTCCGATCGGATTGACTTGCCAGGAATATGCCTGGGGACCCGCAGGATTGTGCCTTTTCGAGGTTATGATAGCAATCGAGGACGCGAGTTCCCAAGTTACGGCGCCATTTATCTGTCGACAATGAAAAGACACGGTGCTATGACGTCACGAATGACGTAACCATATAATGTTTATTTAATTATTATTATTTTTTTTTTTTTTTTTGCAGATGACGGTCCGATCTGATTGAAACTTGCCAGGAATATGCTGGGACCGCGGATGTGCCTATTCAAGGTTGATATCAATTGACGAGCGGTTCCTAAGGTTACTGGCATTTATCTGTCGACCCAATGGAAAAGACACGTGCATGACATCATGAATTGAATCACAATTAATGGTTTATTTATTTTATTTTTTATTTTGCACGTTGACGGTCGATCTGGATTTGAAAACTGCAGGGAATATTTGCTGGAGACCGCGGATTGCCTTTTCAAGGTTTGATATTAATGTCTGTGTGTCTAATATTAATGTCTGTGTGTTTGATCGGGGGAGAAGAGGGGGCCGTCAAATTCAAGAGAGGGGAGAGAGGAGGTGCAGAGAGGGGGGAGAGAGGGGAGGAGAGTTATATAGATTACTTCTATTAAATAACTATACGATAAGGCGAGATGAGAGAGGGGGCGTACATTCAAGAGAGTGGGAGAGAGGAGGGGCGAGAGAGAGAGAGGGGGCGTACAATTCAAGAGAGGGGGAGAGAGGAGGGGCGAGAGAGGGGGAGACCAAGGAGGACGAAAGGGGGGGGGGCGAGAGAGAGGGGGGCAACAATTCCCTTCTTCTTCTTTGTTTGATATGAAGTCACAATTTACAGAGGGGCGAGAGAGAGAGAGAGAGAGAGAGGGGGCGTTTGATATGAGACGTCATAGAGAGAGGGCGGTGAACTATCGTTTTGATTTTGATATCGTTTGATTTGATTCTTGATTTGATTTGATTTGTCAAGGTTTGATATTGGTCTCTTCATCCCGTTTGACCTCTTTCCCCAGGTTTCCCATAGTTCTGGCCATTCTTAATGATACCGGTTTGGTCCGATCTAATTGAAACAAGCTAATTCCAGTCTCGTACGTACAGGCACGCGAGAGCGAGACGGCCTGTGTGGTTGTTGTTCTGGACGCGGTTTGAAAGTTTTTTTTTTTTTTTTGCATGTACGGCACACACATACAGGCACGTAACCCACCCCTACGGGCCGCAATATGGGCCCGCACTTGTATAATTAAAAAATGCTATTCTTTTGTTAAACCCATCCAAGAAGAACAGGTATTCACCCGAACAGTACCAGGTTGCAAGTCGGAAACATTTCTCGATTGTGAAGGGGGGGGGGGGGGGACCATGCAAAATAGCATTTTTCATTGCAACAAGCGTGTCTTTTCTCTGTGATGAGGTGCTCCCCTCCAATAAAAAATAAAAATGGACTTGTGTCCACGGAAGCAGTTCATTTACATTTAAAATTTTATGTTTTTTAAGAGGGCAAGCCTAGACACAAACAAAAACCCATTTAGCAATTACCCTTTAGAATTCCTTTAAGAAATTCCCCTAGAACCATTAGAGTTACCTTTATAACCTTTAGAATTACCTTAAGAACCCATCAGAATCACCCTTAGAACCTTTAGAATCTGTAAGGTCAGTTCGATTCTGTGACCTGCTACAGGTACATGTAAACCTGTACTAACCTGTCCATGGTCGGGTTGTGTCGCGACTAAACGTCTCCACCCACAAAGGTTTTTCTGGTGAGGGAGGGTGTTTGATATGACCCCCAGCAGGCATTAAAACAAACTTCAAAGGGCGGAGGAGCCTCCTGTGACCAACGGCCATCCATATTAGTGCCAACGTGTCTGCGGACGCCTCTGCAGTTGGGTACTTTTTTATTAGAGGTTGGTGGGTAGGATTTGCACTCCGGCCACGAAAACCTTCATCTCGCAAACACAAAAACGAGCAAAAAAATCTGAAAACCCACTCCGCTGGGAGTACCTCCTGTGCAGCTTCCCTTCGCAGGGCAGCTCACCGGATGAGGGATTGGCAAAGCCTTCGGGACCCCAATCTTTGTGATAGGAGGGAAACCACAGGCGGTAACATCCTGGTCAAGATTGCGGGAGTGTGTCGGGTGTTGCTGAGGTGTCGTTCCACACAGACGGCGGTCTCCTTGGTTAACCTGAGGCGGTCCTTCGGGTGGGTGCTGGAATGTCCTATCCCTAAGAGAGGATGATACCTTCTGTTATCCATCTGAGCTCAAGCGTTTGGACATCGGGATTGCAGCTCTCTCTGAGGTTCGGAGACCGGAATTGCGGCCGAGATAATGGTGGGGGTTACACCTATATTGGTCTGGTCGCTCTGATGGTTACCATACCAAGGAGTTGCTGTAGCTGTGTTCCAATAAGCTGACCCAAGATATTGAAGGTAACACCGGTCAATGAGCGTATTATGAGATAAGGATTCTCACTCCTTAGTGTCATTTCCCTGGTCTCGTTTATGCTGCTGAGGCGAGTGAATCTCACCCGTGAAGGATGCATTCTATGAACGCCAGCGCTCGAGTCTGTGTTATCAGTGCCCCAGACGAGATACACTTCAGTCCTTGGGGATTTCATGCATCGACTGGAACTCGATAGGGATGTTATGAGGTGTGTGTCGGTCCCATGGTCAGGAACAATGAAACCAGAATAGCACTAAGTTCCTGACTTTTGCAAGAAGTCATGGACTTAGGGTGGCTGGTTCATGGTTTCAGCGCCCACAAGCTATCGCTGGACTGGTATTCCACGCTGGCGGTGTGCAAAGGAGATTGCCATGTCCTCATTGACGCGTTGGAGTGAATCCAGAACTGCCAGGGTCTACGGAGTGCTCAGTTTCCTCAATACTTCTGACCACAGGCTTGTTGTAGCAACTCTAAAGCTGCACCTTAAATCCTGGAGAAGGTACCGATCCCACCTAGGGGCTGGATGTGGCAAGCTCAAGGGAGGAAAGAGTAGCTGAGGAGTTTGCGAACAGGCTGAGTGGACACTTGTGGGGGTCTGGGTGCTTTGGGGGGTCCTGAAGAAGTTGTGGGTGCTTCAAGACCACCGTCCTTGATGTTCGGTGGATGTCTTGGAACTCACCGGCCAAAAAGGGCCCCAAAAAAGAAGAATTTTGTCTCTCAAAGGGACCCTGGATACCATTGACGCCAAGTCCGCAGGGCAGCTGAATGGCAGAGCTGACTGTTCAGGGGGCTGAGGCGTAAATGTAGTGCACTGGGGTGGACAAGGAGGTCGCTATGTGCGAGAATCTGTGAGGGTAGAGCATCACCTGTGGACAGTGATCTCTCGTCGCTTACAGGGGAATTCGGCTTCGCGTTCATCCAAGCCCATCCTCGAGCATGCAGTTAGAGAGAGAGGGTAGCTCTTGAAGGGTCCTGAAGTGAGCCCGCTGGGCCGGTTACTTTTGAGCGGTTGTACCAGGCTGATCCCCCAGCTGCGAGGTTTGCGACGTCAAGGGGTTGGGGTTAACAAGTTTTTCCCTGGGTTGCTGACCTCGATAACTGTGGTCCACCTTCGCTTGTGGAACACGGCTGCGGTGAAACCAGTTTGAAACCGGGGCAAAGTCCAGGGATTGTGCTCCATGCTGAATTCTCAGGCTGGTGGAATCGCTGCACTCGTGTCGTTGGCATGCAGTTTTGTGGCTCTGCTGAAACAGGCATCATGCCAACCGATTGGAAGAGGGGCCTTGTTGTTCCTCTCTGGAAAGGAAGGGTGATCCCAAGACTGCAACAACTACCGAGGGGTGACGCTGCTCTCAGTGCCGGGCAAGGTCTCTTGCTCGGATAATTCTTGATAGGGTTCGCACCATCTGCTGACACCAGGTCCGAGCTGTAGGCTTACACAAAGAGGTCAACGATTGACCGTATCTGCTCTTCGTGTCCTCATCGAACGCAGACGAGAGTTTCGGCAGGGGCTTGCTTGCGCCTAATTGATCTCTGTAAAGCGTCGATTCAGTGAATCGTGATTGTCCTCCTGGAGGATTCTTGGTCTTCGTGGGGTGCCACCAAAACTGATCGCTCTGATGTCCTGAACTCTCATCTGGTACTGAGAGTGCTGTGAGTGTGGTGGTACCATCTCTGACTATTCCAGTTGTTACTGGAGTTCGTCAAGGGGTTGTGTACTGGCCCCACACTTTTCAGCACTGTATGGCATCGGATTTTAGGGAGGATGTCGGAGAGAATCAAGCTGCGGTGCATGTTTGGGAATGTCAAGATCTCGGACCTTGATTTTGCGATGAATGCAGTCATCTTTGCGGAGACTTTAGATATCCTTTGGGGGCCCTCGAGGTGGCGAATGAGGAGTCGGAGCCGCTGGGATTCAGCGGTTCTTGGGTCAAAACTTAAAGATCCGGCTTTCGGTGACATCTTTGGATGCTGCTGTCCTGTCCTGTTGTCTGTTGTGGTGAAGGATTGAGGTCGTGGAGAATTTCAACTTACCTTGCAGTGTATTCATGTCTCTGCTGGCTGTGAGTCAGAGGTCATAGACGTCTGGGTCGGGCTGGGGGAGTCATGGATTCCTTGGATCATGGGTGTGACGCTGCCGGTACCTGTGCGGGAGACGAAAGTCCGAAAGTCTCAGGTCCTTGGTACTTCCATCCTTGCTCTTATGGATGCGAGACTTGGACTCTGACCAAGGACTGAGACGAGACTTAATTCCTTTGGTCCGGGTCCTCCTTCGAGACTCCTTGGCTAATCGCTGGTCGGATTTTTGTCCAAACGAGCGTTGCCTGAGAGAGACTCGGATGAGATTTGTTTACCTGCATAGTCGTGAGCGTCAGTTGCGGGCTGTAATGGAATTGTGGCTCGTTTTCCTGATGCTGATCCCGCTCAACCAATTTCTTCAGCGAGGAGTTCATGAGTGGAGGGGCCAGTGGGCGCCACGTGCCTCGTGGTTTGCAGCAGGTTGCCCATCATCTCAAGGAGATGGGATGGGCCTTGGCATCCTGCCTGGGGGTGGCCAGACGAGGCCCTGAGTACCGCGGAAAGTGGACGCAGCGACGTGCTGTTCTGGCAACTGCCCTCCCATATTACCTGAGAAATTACCCTTTAGAAACCTTTAGAATTACCCTTAGAATCCTTTGGAATTACCCTTTAGAATTAACTTAAGAACCTCCAGAATTACCCTAAGAAATCCTTTAGAATTACCCTTAAGAATCACCCTTAAGAACCCTTTAGAATACTCATTTAGTTTACCTTCTCGAATACCTTCAATTACTTTAGAACCTTTTAGAATTACCCTTTATAATCCCTGTATAATATCCATTAGAATTTCCTTAGAACCCCTTTGACATTACCCTTTATAACCCTTTAGAATTACCTATAGAACCTTTTAGAATACCCTTTATAAACCCATCATGAATTACACATTAAGAATCCCTTAGAAATTTCCTTTAGAAACACTGTAGAATTACCTTTAAGAACCTTTATGATTACCCTTTAGAATCCTTTAGAATTACCCTTAAAACCTTCAGAGTTCACTTTAGAACCTTTGGATTACCATTAAGAACCTTTAGAATTACGCTTTCGATTTTCGAATTACCCTTAAGAACCCACCGAATTACCCTTTAGAACCCTTTAGAATTACGCTTCAGTAATTTACTCTTAAAGAACCCTTAGAATTACCCTTTAGAATCCTTTTAGTAATTAGCCTTTAGAATCCTTTCGAATTACCCTTTAGAGTCTTTAGAATTTACCCTTAAGAACCCACTAGAATTACCATTTAGAATTCTTTAGAATACCCGTTAGATTACCACTTAAGAAACCTTTAGAATTACCCTTTAGAATTACCTTGAGAATTACCCTAGAACCTTTAGAATTACCCTTTAACCTTTAGATTAACCCATTAGAATCCTTTGTCTAGAATTATCCCTAATAGAACATTAGAGTTACCCGTTATAACCGCTTTTAGAATTACCCTTAGAACCCATGCGAATCGATTACCCTTTAAGACCCAAATAACTTGAATTACCCTTTGATTGAATCCCTTTAATTACCCTTTTAGAATCCTTGAGAATTACCTTTAGAATACCCTTTAAATTACCCTTAGAATCCTTAGAATCACTTTAGAATTACTTAAGGAATCACCTAATAAGAACCCATTCAAATTACCACTTTAGAATTACCCTTAAATACCCTTTAGAATCCTAAACCCTTTAGAATCACATTTAGAATTACCCTTTAGGATTACCTTAAGAATTACCTTTAACCTTTAGAATTACCTTTAGATCCTGTAGGAATTACCCTTATCCTTTAGAATTCCTTAAATTAGAATTACCCTACCCTTTAGAATTACCCTTAGACTTAGTACCCTTTCCCACTAATGAATTAGTTTCCTTTAGAACACTTTTAGATTACCCTTTAGAACCGCTTTAGAATTACCTTAGAGAACCTAATAGACTCAGAGATTACCTTAGTAATCCTTTAGATATTACTTAAGAACCTGCATCGATTACCCTTTCGAATTACCTTAAGAACCGTGAATCACCCTTAAGAACCCTTTAGAATCCCTACCCTTCGATCTTAGAATTACCTTAAAACCGTTAGAATTACCCTTAGAATCCTTTAGAAACTCACATTTAGAATTAACCCTTAGAACCATTAAATTAACCATTAGAATTCTTTAGAAATACCCTTTAGATACCTTAAGAATAACCCTTTATTACCCTTTGGAATACCAGCCTTTTAGAATCCCCTTTATAGCGAATGTACCCATTAGAATCCTTTAGAATTTCCTAGAACCTTTAGAATACCCTTTAACCTTAATTACCCTTAGAACCTAACCCTTTAGAATTACCCTTAAAACCTTTGAATACCCTTTAGAATTACCCTTGAATCCTTATAGAATTACCTTAGAACCTTACGATACCCTTAAAACCTTAGAATCCCTTTAGAATTACCCTTTAGAACCTGTTAGAATTACCCATGTAGAATCCTTTGAATCATCCCTTAGAACCATTTAGAATACCTATAACTCTTTATGAATTACCCTATAGACTTAGAACACTCTTTATAACTTGAAGTTACCCTTAGAATCCTTTAGAATTCACTGAACCTGAACGCTCTTTAAATTACCTTACCCTTTAGGAATACCCTTTAGAACTCTTCAGAATTACCTGTAAGAACCTAGAATTACCTTAAGAACCTATAGAATCACCTTAATGCTGAATCCTTAAAACTAGAATTACCCGTTTTAGAATACGCCCTTATCAGAACCCCCCCTTATTTAAATCACCCTAAGAACCTTTAGAATCACTATGACCCTTAGAATATACCCTTAATCTAGAATTTTTGAATCCCTTTAGAAATTCCTGTAGAACACCGTTAGAATTACCTTAAGAACCCTTTAGAATCACCTATTATAATTACCCTTTAGAACCTTTAGAATTACCCATAGAATCTTTAGAATTACACCGTTTAACCCTTAAAATACGCACTTATAACCCTTAAATTACCCTTAAGAACCCTTAGAATCACCCTTAAACGCTTTAGACACTTTTAGAATTTACTTTACGAACCTTGAGAATTACTTTCATAACCTTAAAATTACCCTTGAATTCTTAGAAACCTTGGCATACCCTTTATAGAACCCTTTAGAATTATACCCATTGGAATCCTTTGGAATTCCCTTTTTTCATTAAAGCCTGTAAGAGTACCGTTTAGAACCGTTTATATACCTCTTTAGATCCTTTAGAATTACCCTTTAGAATCCTTAGAATTACCCTTAAGAACCCTTAGATACGCTTAGAATCCTTGAATGACCCTTCATAACCTTTATACCCTTTTATACCGAATACCCTTTAGAATACACTTTAGAATCTCGAATTACCTTAGAACCCTTTTTAGAATACCCTTTAGAATCTTTAGAAATTACCTGATCCTTAGAATCCTTAGATACCTTAAGAACACTGTAGAATTACCCTTTAGAATCCTTTAGATTACGCCTTTAGATCAGACTCCCCTTAAGAACCCTTCTAGAATTACGCTAACTTTCAGAACCCTTTTAGAATCCTTAATACCCTTTATAACCCTTCAGGATTAACCTTAAATCCTTCTAGAAATTACCTTAGAATCATCACTTAAGAACCGTCTAGAATTACCCTTAAAACCTTTAAAATCACCCCATTTAGAATTACCCTTATGAACCTTTTAGAATTACCTTTAGAATCCTGTGAATTACATTAGAATCCTTTAGAATTTCCCATTAGAATTACCCTTTATAACGCCTTTAGAATTACCGAAGAGACTTCTTAGAATCACCCTTTATCCCTTAGAATTACCCATTAGAATCCTTAAGAATTTCCCCTTTAAACCCTTTAGATTACCTTTAGAAATCCTTTAGAATTGACCCTTAAAGAACCCCTGTAGAATACCCTAAGCACTCCTTTAGAAATTAACCCTTTAGACACCTTTTGAATACCCTTATCGAACCTTTTGATTACCCTTTATAACCATCTAATACCCTTTCGATTAACCCTTGAGAATCTTTCGTATACCTTAACAACCCCACTTGGAATTATCCTTTAGAACCCTCTAGAACTACCCTTTGGAATCCTTTCGATTACCACTTTAGAATTACCTAAGAACCTTAGATCACCTTAAGACCCTTTAGAATTACCCTTTAAGAACTTTAGACCCCTTTAAGACCTTCAAGATTACCCTTTAGAATTACCCTTAAAACCCCTTAGAATTATCCTTAGAACCCTTTTGGAAATCCTTTAGAATTATCCTTTAGAACCTTTAGAATTTAACCTTAATAACCGTGTAGAATTACCCATTAGAATCCTTTAAATTTCCTTTAGAACCTTGGAATTGTCCTTTAATAACCCTTTACAATTATCACCTTTAGAATACTCTTTGAATTTTGCTCTTTGGAACTTTGACCTTTAGAATTATTAAAAACCTTTAGAAACCTTAAATTACCCTTACAACCCGTCTCAGAATACTTAAGAACCCTTCGGAATCCTTCTAGAATTACCTTTAGAACCTTTTTAGAATTACCATTAATAACCCTTTTAGAATTACCCATTACAATCTTTAGAATTTCCTTTAAGAACCCTTTAGAATTACCCTTAGAATCCTTTCGAAATTACCCTTCGAACCCTTTGAATTACCCTTCATAACCCTTTTAGATTACTTCAAATTACCCTTTAGAATCCTCTTTGACTTACCCTTAAGAACCCATTGGAACTACCTTTAGAACCTTTAGAATTACGCCTTTGGAAATCCTTTAGAAATGACCCTTTAGAATACCCTTAAGAACCTTTAGAATTACTTTACACCTTTAG